>JAUZSU010134580.1:0-16232 GCA_034780255.1 Parotocinclus maculicauda
CTTAGCGCTGCAGTCTTATCGGTCGGAATATGGGTGGAGAAAGTGTAGGTCGCTGTGCGCTGCTCTAGTTTATTCAGTACAGAGCGCTTCATCAACTCGTATTCACACCGTTTATTATTTTAAATAGTTTAGAACTCTGTTTCGGGCTGACCTATTTATTTATGTCCTTTCATTATTTGGGAAATTTTAGTGTGTTGCGAAATCATATTGACGGGTAAACTCGAGAAAAATCTTCAGGGTCAGCAATAGCTGCGTAACATATTTTGAGTGTTGAACGGTAGCCTTAAAATCTCTAGCAAGTGTTTTGTTCTAATATCTGTAACAAATTTAGCCGTAAATATGAGAAGTTTGCCGTATTTCTGTCGGGGATAAGTCATTCTAGGATTTGGGAGAGGAAGCAAAGAGCTGGGAATCCCAACAGGTAGAGTAACAGAGCGACAACACCGGTTAGAACAGACTGGATCTCAAATAGCGTTATGCACACTATGTAGGCGCACTGTGTAGGGTGCGATCTAAACGGCTTATTCATTTGTGTAGTGCACTATGTTTTTTAGTTGATGTTATTTGGTATACAGCTTCCATTACGCTGTCGATAGCGTAGCTGCTTAGAGAAGAATACGTTCTGTTAAATAGCATATTATGCGATCTGGACGTTGTCTGAGCATTATATTATATATTATATATTATATATCGTATATAGCAGTGCTGCAGGGGATACTGTAGTGTAATGTAGTGTAACGTCATTAATTAAATAGACCAAATACTGCAGCATATGGTGGTCAGTGTTAATATTAAATATACTGCTCACAAAATGGAATACATTAGGGGATATTTAATTGAAAGAGATTTGATTTTTAAATATCCCCCAATTTTCAGTATGTTTTAATATCAACACTGACCACCTTGTCATATATATACACACAAATGTATAGATAGATAGCTAATTTATTTAACATTTATATTTTTGTATATACTTATATTGCTTATATATACATATACAGTCATTCACTAAAAAAAAAAAAATAAATAAAATCAAGCATTTCAGATTGCTTAAAAACTCATGCATGTCACCGGTGTGGTTTAAATATTGGATACATTAGGGGATATTTAATTGGAAGATATTTAATTTTTAAATATCCCCCAATTTTTGTAATCAGTATGTTTTAATATCAACATTGACCATATATATATATATATATATATATATATATATATTGTCTCTAAGACAACATTGACTGCTGGACGTGCCTCTATGACATGTTTGCCCACAGCTGGCTATACAGAATGTTAAGACTACACAAGGTTTAACTGCAAATGTTAGTGGAATCCTTTTGTCATCTCCAGAAACATTCAACCATCTAACTGTAAATACTGTGGGGCATCTGTATTTTTTGTATTAATCATCATTCCAAAAGCACCAACAAAAACACAAATTAAACAAACAAACCGTTTGGATTTGATTATTGGCTCAAAGTGCCCCAGATTGTAGTTTTTGCCAATAATGATTGTCAGTGCACACTCATTTAAAGAGAGACTGACAAATTGCCACCTTTTAATATTTAACCTTAAAACGCTGAAGCTATTCTGGCTGTTCTTGCTGTTGGTTTTGGTTATAAAATCTTATTCTCAGAACCACCATGATAACATATTAAAAAAAAAAAAAATTATATTTAAAAAATATATTTTTAATATAATATAAGTTAAAAACAATCTTTATTTAGTGACAGATACATGTGATGACCAAAAAAATGGCAAGATATTCCTATAAATGCAGCAACGGACTTGTGCCAATTTTGAAATAAAAAACATATGTAATATATTTCATTTTTGTAATAGATTTAATTCTCCATGGTTAACAGCAGTGTTAGCACCATTGTCAGGATGGCATGATCACAGATGTTCAGTGTCATGTACAATGGTAATGCCAGAGGCTGTTTGAGTCCCACAGGGTTAGAAGCACTGGACTATTCCCTAGCCTTACTGACAGGTCAACACTAACCGATTGCTTTTAACAAGAAAATGTTTTTAACAAGCTTCTTTATACTCACCACAGCAAACTTCCCCGAGTCTGTAGTGGACAATCTTCCAGCTGACATCAGTACCGGCATCTACTACGGCTGGGCATGTGTGGACAATGAAGACATCCACAAGATGGTGATGAGCATCGGATGGAACCCATATTACAAAAACACAAAGAAATCCATGGTGAGCAGACCCTAGTAACCAGATACTTCCTCTAATATAGGATATGATGATATCAGGCAATGCAAATAGTACTGGTGCAGTATGAAGGAAATGGAAGTTAAAATTTTAATCCAGGAACTGCATTAGTGGACGAAGTGCGTTTGCATCCTCTGCATTTCACCCATTTACCTACTAATGGCGAATCATGTTTATTGCAGGAAACGCATCTGATCCACAAGTTTCAGGACGATTTCTATGGCCGCATGCTCAGTGTGGTCATGGTGGGCTATATCAGACCAGAAAGAGGATTCGACTCACTCGGTAAGACCCAGAGTTAAATGTAAAGTGGGGTGCGGTCCGGCCCTTCCAACCCTTTTGAAAAGGGGTAATACAGGCATATGAAAAATATTATAGAAATAATTAGTTCATGAATAAAGTAAAATCAAAAACATCCTCCAATTCAAAAAGCTACATTGTATTTTCTGGTTGCTACATGCTACATATCTGACCACGAATGGTAGTAACTAAAACTGCTCATTAGAGGGTTTGTGTGACCCTTTAAAGGGTCTGATAACGTGAGTATATTAACAAACGGACAAAATATCTGACCAATCAGATTTATGATATTCACAATGGTGGGCTGAAATAATGCTAGATGTTTTGCATGCATTTGCTTATGTTACTTGTTAATAGCTTCTCATCATTAGCATTAGACATTGAATGTCACCCAAATTCTTCTGAAAATACATCAAAGCACAGAACTAGTGCTTACATTGTCACAGAGCCATGATTGTGCAGGACAGACTTGCACAGCTTCTGCCCTTTGTGAAGTTCCCTGTACCACATAGACTTCAACATTGCAAACCCGGCCTGGGACTGAAAACAAAGGTGATTAGAAACAGCTGCTTCCAGGAAGGCACAGGAGCTCATTGATAAGACTAAAATGTATATTTACAGCATTTAGCAGACGCTCTTACTCAGACCAAATTGCAACTGATACAATCCAAGCATATAATGGCTTAATGGCATTGCTCAAGGGCCCAACACTGACAGCTTAGCAGAGCTGAGATTTGAACGCCGAACCTTAAATACTGAACCACCGCATTTACATTTATGTCATTTAGCAGACGACCTTATCTAGAGCGACTTACTATTAATGCAGTCTTACAATCCAAGCAATTGTGAATTAAGGGCCTTGTTCAGGGACCCAACTGTGGTAGCTTGGCAGAGGTGTATTTGAACCCTGAACCTTCTTGTCCATAGTCCAGTACCTTAACCACTAGGTCACAACAGTCCACAGTGGACTCCACAGTGCAGTCAAATTAAAGAGCAGTCTAGGGCAAGTGAGCCCAACTTTATAGGCTATTGCAGACCAAATCAATTCACTATTACTATGTTCCTTTGTTTTTATTATTTCCATTCTGTTTATTGCCCATGCGGATCCTGGCCAGGGCTGCAAAAGGGCATCCCAGAAGGTCAGCCTATCCCAAAATTTACAGCAGCAAATGTCTAAGAGCTAATTTAAATACTTTTTATCTCTGTGTGGAAGGATTTACTGCAGAAGGATACTGATCCAAAAAAGGTTTATTTAGGTTAAAGGACACAGACTAAGAAGAATGTATGTGCATTTACTGCTTTTGCATTTATACATTTATATCCATGTATGGTATTTATTTTGTTTTTTTATATTTTGGTTGAATATGTAGTTTGGCTGGTAAAATTATGATACAAGATCATTTTCAAGAACTAGGCACCTTTGGATAACAGGGTCTTTTTTTTTCTTAAGCTTGTACCACATGTACTCAAGAGTTAAAGGTACGCAATGTGACTGTTTATCTGTAATGTTCCAGAGAAACTAAAAGCAGCGATTCACAGCGACATTGAGGAAGCACAGAGAAAGTTGGAGCTGCCTGAGCACCTGAAACTAAGAGACAGCTTACTGAGGACATCCATATCCACGCCAAACAATCAGATCTCGAATGGACACTGAATAAAAGCGGCCAGTTGTTTGAAGGTAAAGCCACTTGAGATATGCATTAAAACCTTGGTTTTATATTATAGCATTTTCCACATCAGCCTTCATGGTGCCCTCGACTGGTGCAGGCACTGATTTTTCACATCTCATTAGATGTTTGTTAAAGGTTTTATTTGTATGAAGTCTTTTAGTAGACTTTCTTATCCATAGCGACGTACGAATGATGGCGATCTTCCGACATACAATCTAAGCAACTGATGGTTATGGACTTTGCTGAAGTGCCCAAAAGTGGCAGTGCTGTAACCTGAACCCTGGACCTTCTGGTTAGTGGTCTCGTAAATTAGCTGCTTTGCCAGTACAGTCTCCACATGCTGGTCTTCATGAAGGATATTCAAATAATTTTCCATTAAATATCCAACAACTGGGGTGGGGGCGGTTCTTCTGCCAGTTCATTGTTTAATAATTTACAAAATGAGAACTACTGTAGGCATTCTAAAGCTGCATACCGGCAATGTCTACCTTCTTTGTCACATGACCAAACTGTATGTAAACTCCTCATTCTTGTGTGTAATACTTTGGTTTGCCAGTGAATCCTCCCTGCTTACTGTAAATGAATTGTACTGAAATATAGTAAAATTCTATTGTAATTTGTGATTTCTATGCAGAGGCAAACGCCAGCGTGACTGAAAGAAAACTAGATGCTATATTAAAAGATTCTGCTGTTTTTAAATTAAATGTGATTGTATTTCCTACTGTCATGTGTGTACAGTCAATCAGTCAAATATTTCGCACCGTAATCCACCTCCACACCATCCATACCACTGACTCCATGTTATGACGTGCTGAAAGCAATGAAAATCTGAGAGATGGTGTTTCTGATTGGCATTTTGCATCTACCTGCACCTTTCATGTCCTTCCTATCAGAAAAAAGCTAAATGTTCAGTTTATACATGGATTCACTAGAAGATCGAATAAGTGATGAACTTCACTGTGAGACAGCAGAGGACATATTACGTTGTTATTTTTAAACTGATGCTTTTAACAGGTACTGGTAACTAGTACAGGAATCCTAGGGCAACATGTGAGAGAGAGAGATTTACATTAAAAAAAGAATGTAATGCTATTGCAATGAAAATGTTCTATTATATTCCATATTATTGTGAAATAGGCATTTGTAATATATATAGTGTGTACATATAATCAAATAAACTAACTGGAACAAAGATAAGACATTTTCTAGTTTTATTTCACAGACAGGTAGTAATAGGAATTGTTTGTTTTTATTGATTAATCCCAATTTAATGGTTATTATTGAGTCAGTACACAATAAAATGATGCCGCACAATATATAGTTTGCATTTTCTCAACAATAATAAAAATATACTGCTCACACAAATTCTATATACACAATATATAAGCAGTGGAAAAAACAGAACGGTAGGTACACAAAAACCACTTAAACAAAAAAAACTGTTAAAACTTAATAGAATTAACAGTGTATATAGACTACTGGACTTTTTTTGTTTAGTTTCCCAGTTAGTTTATGTTTAATGGGAGACCAGATATTCTGTATAGTGTTCAAATATGGACTCTGGTAGTCTGGCAAATTACCAGCTACTACCTCAGATCTTTTTTTTTTTTTTCAGACCTCGAACGTGGGCACCCTAAATAAAATGCTAAAAGGCAGGTGGTTTTTATCACCAAAATCAGGGACTTGGAAAACTGCAACTGAATCTGTGTAAAAATAATTATAAGTAACTAAATGGACTGTTTAAATGAACAACCTTCAAGTAAATGCGTATTGGCCCACATGGGTCTTCACACATACCAAAAAATCAGCTCATATTACACCAATCCTCCATCAACTTCACTGGTTACCCAGCCCCCTGTGAATAAAGTCTTGCTCCTAGCTTACAAATCCCTTACTGCTCTGGCTCTGGGCTATTTAACACAACTTTTACATCCTAATACCCCAAGCCGAACACTCAGGTCCTCTGACACAGGTCTCCTGGAGGACCCAAAATACAAATTGATCAATCATTCAGTGTAATGGCCCCAAAACTGTGGAAGGCCCTTCCTCAAGCTCTTCGACTCAGCTCTTCATTCTCTTTCTTCAAGACCCATCCTCCCATAGTTTTTTCAAAATTTTAATTAATTTTTTTTGTAAGTTTGTATGAAAATGGCTTGTAAGGTGTCCATGGGTACTAGAAAGGCTACATAAATACAATATATTATTATTTATTATGTATAAACCGACACCATGGCTGTATGGTTTAATATACAGCTCCCATTTCATTCATCCCCTACTTTTCGGAAGATATACCCACAAATACACCACACTGATGGCACCTTTTCTTATTGAAAATGGACGAATGAGTTTATAAATACAGACGCTTACCATATTTTACCAGGATGGGTATCGGGATCAGTAGACTCTTGAGTACCGTTGGAAGTGTTTAAGGTAATGATTTACCTGTAGCATCCTCTAACTGCCGGTGCATGAGCGCTCTGTGAACAATGTTTTCTAGAGTCCGTGCACTTTATCTTATTTTCGACAGACCAGTGGCTGTGGTTTGTAAGCTCGCCCAATTAAAAACGCGTTGCTCGAGTAACAAACGCTGGTGGGGACGGCGAAGCGGAAAGACCTATGTTGCCTTGTGGCTTTTTGTCTCATGGGTGCTACGGAGCTGCTGTAAGTGGTCTAAACAATAGATAGAAAAAGTAACTCCCCAAATTAACTTAAACAACAAAGGTGTTGTGACACTATGGGCGTGAAAACACTATAAGGTGTGAAAACACTAAAGCGTACCACCAGAAGCTTGAACCATTAATATAAGACAGGATGGATCCACTCTTTTATGTTCTTCAGGCCAAATTAGGGCCTTACCATTCGAAGAGAAATCGAAACCACGCAACGTTTTATCAGTCAGTGTAATTTTGCTGAGGCAGGGATCTTGTGCTGCTGTAGCGTATCTGCTTCAAGGTTTGATATGGTGTAAATTCAGAGATGCTCTTCTACATATCTCGGTAGTTAATTGAGTTACTGTTGTTTTTCTATCAGATTGAATCAGTTTGGCCATTCTCCTCTGACCTTTCTAAAGCCCAGAGAATTCTAATAGATCAGCGTTTTTAAAACACTCAGACCAGCCCCTGTAGCACCAACAACCATACCATATTCAAAGAAACTTAAATTACCATTCTCCTGCATTCTGATGTTCGGTTTGAACACCAGCAGATCATCTTGACTATGTTTACATGCCTAAATGCATTGAGTTGCTGTTATCGGTTGGTTAAGTATTTGCGTTAATGTGCATTTGAAGAGGTGTTGGCTTGTCCTGGTACGGGTTGGGATAGCAATAGTATTTCACTATACATAAAACTATGCCTGATAGAAAAAGTAACGTTTTGCCTTTAAGAATAAGTGGTGTTTTGTTTCCTATAACAGACCTCAAGTGGCTTATCGTCACTGCTTCTATACTGCTAGACACAAAAAGAACAGCATGTGTTGTCTTTTGGTCAACCAGCAAACCCATGTTAGTTCCAGAGTTGGTCCGAGTTGGTTCATACTGCTTTGTACTGTTTTAGCTGGTGAATTTGTATTAGTTTGCTGGTAAAGATGATTTTTGACAGGCTTATATATAACAAAGAACTCTCAAATATACACTCATTAGACATATTAGTGCTTTTACATTGTGTATTTTAGTTATACCGAATCTCCTGTATATTTTGTCCCAGGTGATCCATTGACCCAGATGGTTCAGTGCCAAAGCAGCCAAAAATAACCAACCAATGTTCCATGACAAAAAGCTGACAGTGATGGGCTAAAGGAGGATGACTAATATGATTCACAACTGTAGACCTAAATATAAAATTGTGCTTTGTGGCAATGCTCCATTGTAAAAAGCGCCATAGAAATAAATCTGACTTCGACCTTAGTACCTACACAGTACACATGCATGATGTGGTAAAGCAAATTTCCAATAATGATGGTTCACCAGCCAAATAATAGAAGAAGTCACTCGTATATCTATATATCTTTCTTGTATATCTACACTGCTCACAGAAATTAGGGGGTGTCGTCACAATTAAATATCCCATAATGAAATATCCAATACTTTTTGTGAGCAGTGTAATGTACAATATATTACCAAAGGTTTTTGGACACCAACAAATGACTTCCATATACATTTTAGTTTAATATAGGATATATAATATAGTCATTTTGTATTAAGTTTGTCCTCCCATCCACAAATATTTATTTATTTATTTTAACAAGGCTGTGTGGTACATTGGTTCTTTGCTATCAATCTAATTCATCTCAAAGGTGGCCAAGTTCCCTATCAGTGTTGGTTAACCATTTCTTAAGGGAGTTCATTTAGGATGGCAGAACAGAAAGCTGATGAACTGACTTGTCATGCTGGGTGCCAGTACACAGGAATGATATTGCCTGTCACATTTCACATGCCAAACGTGTGCTATTTTGAATAATAACCCCGTTTTGTTTAATTCAATGGCAGACCAGAATGCCTATATGAAAATGTGTTACTGCACTGCCTACTTGGACCTGTATATACTGTACATACACAGCTTATGCCTGCACAGTTTTAGCTTAGCGTGGGTAAAGTACGTAAATCTGCATTATTTAGCCTCTATTTTAACCGAATTAATGAGGTATCTCTGATTGCATTGCTAAGTGACTGTGGTTCTTGAGGTCATGGCAAGTTCTTCTGCTGAGTAGAGATGTGCTATTCTGGTCTTTGAGCATCGTTATCTTTGGCTTTGTCCTCAAAAACAATGTCATATGGTGAAAGACCAGCTTGCAAGTTCATATATATTGTTTAAGCATCAAGGATAAATCTTGCGAGTTGAGCCATCGTAAAAAATGGGAACAACCTGCACTGGAGTGAGTAAGAAGGTCATACAGCTTCTAGGTTTTTTCCTGGATTGCTGAGCAAAACTACAGGACATGTCAATTCAAAAGACGTACTCCCATACGGTATCCCTCTTTAATCAAAACAGGACATAATTAGTCCCATACTTTTGTTTTTGTCTTTTTTTGTTTGTTTATTTAACGTCGCTATCGGCATCAGTGGCCATTTCAGCGACACATTCAAGGTTAAATCAGAACTAGTTATAAACACTCAAGTCAATGCCAATTTAAAGTAATCAATTAACCTAAAACACGTCTTTGGACTGTAAGAGGAAACCGGAGTATCCAGAGTAAACCCACACAGACATGGGGAGGACATGCAGACTCCACACAGAAAGGATCCAGGCAGCTCCACACTGGGATCGAACCCAGGACCTTCTTGCTGTGGCGCTGCGGTGCTACCCACCGTGCCACCACCCATATTTTTGTACCCATAATTTCATGTCCGCCCACACAAGGGCTGTCGAAGTATGAAGTCAAACGACTTCAGAGTTTATTTGTTTTTTATTTCTCATCTATGGCAGAGTAAGACTTAAATAAGGTTGAAATCATTTATTTAGTTATTAGATACACATTTGTGCCCCTCTTACAACAAGTAGTCTAGAAACGCCCCTGTATTGAAATATGTTCAGATGTCTGTAGCAACACAAAAGTAGGCAGAGATCTTGATGAAGCACAGCTAAGAAAAAAACAAAACTGTTTCACTAACCTCGGAAATGTTTAATAGCTGATTTATCCAAGACGTCCTGCTGACAAATGAGGGCTGACTCCTGCTATGTTCAATATGCTTTGCCTTCTCAAATTTTCTAATATGATAGCAAAACTTTGTATAAACCAAGGCAATGATTATTTATTATTATTCTGTTACTGTCTTAGTCAAACTTAAGCAATGTAAGACTGGAAGCAAATGATGGTAATGACTCCATGTCCCTGTTCCCTGTTGATCCTCGGGACAGACACATTGGAATCGGCTGGTCTTGACAACAGAGTCCACCGTTACCCCCAGACTGAGACAAGAACAAATTCGGACTCGAGTACTAAAACACTAGCTAACACAGAAGAACATAACCACGACGTTTGACAGGATTTAATGTACATTACCACAAGAACAACTGTATTTAGATGTAGATAGAGTGCAACATTATAATCACCTAGCTATGCTTATTCAAAAATTTACGGTGGCATCCAAGGAGGCCAGTCAGGAGGCAGGGTAGCAGCATCACCCAAGCCACTGTTCCAGTTCCACTTCCACACACAATGGATGAATAGACGAATTAAAAGAACATCAATTCTCAACATCAAATCTCATTAAAGTTACAGTGGAACCTTAAAATTCAAACATTTCTTTATTCGACAAACTTCGACATTGAATGATCTGTTTTCATCGAATAAAAATTACCCCTCTTCCCTAATTTGTTAAAAAATTTCCACCTTTAAACATCGGTAAAACCTGTGACCTTGCCTCAGGGTGTGTCCAAATGAATTGGATTCCAACCTTGAAATATATTTGATATTGAATTCCGAGGTTCCACTATATTTTTATTTGTTTTATACAGTTTAATGTTAAATCGAGCCCAGCACATTAAGGTAAAAAACTGGGGAAAAAAATGATTTTAGGTGTTTTATTAGACAGGGTTTCCAAATTTTATTTTAATTTCTCCTCGCGGACACAGCCAAGCAAACTGCGCCTCAGATCAGCACCTGCTCTTTTCAAAAATCATTAAAGCAAACCACCAAAATTCATGTCACTTTGACAATAAAAAAAAATCCTCTGAGCATGCCTTTATAAATTCAGCTCGTCTGTTTTGCTCAAATCTGCATGTGATTTCACACTTGCAATGCTTTAATAAGTCACTCCGTAAAAGTACGTTTACAACAATTCGAAAACAACCTTATCCAGAGAGCATTACACATGTGATGATCTAATTTAGTATTCAGGGTTTTACCAGTGGTACCTTGGTACTGGTGGAAATTTAAACCTCAAATCATCAGGTCATTAGTACAGTGGTTATTCATTAGGACCCAGTGTCCCATGACTACTTTGTGTATTTATAGAGTGTTATTTCAAGCATGTGTAGAGTTGATCTAAAAAACTACCTGTTAATAAAACAGCACTACTTAATAAAAACGTCATATTCCAGCAGTGAATTGTGTTTACAGTAAATCGTCTTCCAAAATCTTAAACCTATTCTCAACAATACATTTAAAGCCAAACTGCCTTCACCCTGCTTCACATACTAATAAATAACTTATTCAGCAGCCAAAACAATTTGAAAGGTGCTACTAAAAAAAGGACTAACCGCATCTCATGGACTTCTTATCGCATAGATCGAATCATCATACTCCATTTCCAGGTCATCATCTTCCTGATCTAAAAGGCCATACTTAAATTTGTGATACACCACCCCATCCTGCCCCATGTACACAATCTCGTCCTCGTTGTCATCTTCTTCTTCTTCTTCGTCTTTGTCCTTATCGCAGTACTCTGTTTGAATCCTGTCGCGGAGGGTGGCCGAGGTGAAGGCAGGCTCTTTGTCCACTTTGACGTAGCCTTTCAATATTACGAAGTTGAAGGAGGGCAGTTTTGGCCGGCAGTGCATGACGAGGAAAACCAGAACCCCTATTCCCATTAGCAAGCATATGACAATGGTAGTAACGAGGGCGGGGTTACCCTTAGGGACTTCCTCTTTGCTCCGGAAGTTGTAATTGACTCCGAGCACGCACTCATCAAAAGGTGCTGTGAGTGAAACACACGTAGGTGACATTTAAACTATGGAAGTCACTTGTTTTAATAATCATAACATAAGCCAGAGTTACACTTACTGATCACTTTATTAGGTACACTTTGTTTCTATACTCATTATCCATTTGATCAGTTCCATTTACCATGTAGACACTTAATAGTTATACAATTACAGACTTTAGTCCATCTATTTCTCTACATGTTTTATTGCTTCCTTTTACTCTGTCCTGTAATGGTCAGGACCCCCCCAGTGATGGGACATGGACATGATCATCTAGCAGTTCTTGTGGGATCCTCTTCGTATTCATTTTGAAATATCCCCTAATTTTTATGAGCAGTGCACTTTCATTATTTATAAATGTACTTTTATCAGTACTACTCATCTTCATAATTATTAACTTTACTTAATAACATTATTTTAGGTAAACTCAGTACAATACATAATTAAGTCATGTCAGATTTCTTTATACAGTGCTGTTTACAATGGAACATTGTCTCAAAGCAGGTCAACAATTTTAGATGATCTTCTCAAATCTAGGGCCAATTCCAAACTGAGCCAGCCTACTGTGACAGTGGCAAGTAAAAACTCTCTAAACATTACAAGGAAGAAACCTTGGGAGGACCAAGACTCAAAAATGGACCCATCCTCCTCAGGTGGCTTAGATGTTAAATGTAAGAAGAAAACAAATGTATCTAGAGTTTGCAGTAATAGTTCAGACAACAGAAACTAAGTGAATAATAACAGATAAATAAAATATTGAATAAGATTTGAAACCCTGAAAAGCAGATCTTACCATTGTAGCATTGGCAGCATTCCCAGGGCAGCGGGGACAAGTCCACACGTCTGTCCGCTCCACAGCAGGGTAAACACCTACCGTCCACTGAGAGGCGCTGTATCACATGACAGTCTGTGCAGTTGTTGGGACCTGGGCCTTTACACTCCATACATGAAGGGTCACATGCTGCACAGTTCTCCTCTGAGCCCTGTGTATGAAAACATTTAGTTCATAAATACGTATTATTAGTAATAATTAGTGTTACCCTTCGTTGAGTAGGATTCATTTTAGCTGTATTTCCTAATTTCTTAAGATGTTCCCAGGTTTATGCAAACTATTTATGCTATAACAAAGCAACACATGTGATTTGAACACTAAACACTAAGGACAAACAAATGGAAGTATACATAAAAATTAATGGGAACTAACAAAAACACACTCAACTTTAAGGACTAAGAGACAGAACTATATCTAAAAATAAAAACTAATAGACACTTTTAAAAAAGTGAGGTAAAAACAGAAACAGAGGTGAAAATGAATAAATAAAAATAATATATGATAAAAAAAACAATAATCATTAAGGACAATTAAATATAAGTATTAAGAAAAAATAATAGACACTTTCAAAAACACACTACACATTAAGGTCAAAGAAACAGAAATATATCTAAAATTGTAATTAAAAAAACCTAAAAAACACAAACACACTAAACATTAAGGGGAAAAATAGAAGTATATCTAAAATAAAAATAAAAAACCCCTCAAAATCACAAACACTAAACATTAAGGGGAAAAACAGAAGTATATCTAAAATAAAAAAAAACCTCAAAATCATAAACACACTAAACATTAAGTGGAAAAAACAGAAGTATATCTAAAATGGAAAAAAAAAACTCAAAATCATAAACACACTAAACATTAAGTTGAAAAAATAGAAGTATATCTAAATATCTTTAAACTAATTAGTAACAAACAAGACTAATTTTTGTTTAATAACAATACACTTAAAAATACGTTTTTGTTAAATTAAACCACAAAACAATAATAAAACTATACTCACAAACTATGAACATTTTGTATACCTAAAAAATTAATATGCATCTATTACTAATACTGCAATAATAAAAACATAAATAAATGAAGTAATGGAATAGAAGTACATCAAAAAATACTAACACAAATGCAATAAAAAAAATTCACAACTAAAAAAAAAAACTGTAATAAAAAATCAAACAAGAAATCCAAATTTAGATCATTTGAATGATTTTCTTATATCTGCTGGATCACTGCATAAATAAATACAGGTTATATTACTGTCGACATAGCATATTCTCCAGCAGGACACTGGGACGAGCAAATTCCTCCCAAGTACTGGAAGCCCTCGTAGCATGTCATGCACTCCAGCGGTCCCGATTCTGCAAAGCAGTTTAAGCAGTCTCTGTGTTAAATGATCAAGCCAATTATAACAGTTATACAGTTGTACTTATGTTATTGTGGTATTTGTATTTTTGTGGCACTGGTGATATAATCACTTCATGGCTGGATCCAGGCGTTGCTTACTTTGGCATGTTTTGCAGGTTGGGTGGCAACGTTCACACACTTTATTCCCAGTGTCGGCGAAGTGGTCAGAGGGGCACACGTGCACACACGTGCCATTCGGCTTGAACAAGAAGTAACCCTTGGCACAGCCCAGGCAGTGTGTGCTACCACTGTCTGAACACTCCACACATGACGGGTCACAAGGTTCACAAGTCCCAGTAGCAGCTTTTTCATAAAATCTGCAAGACAAAGGCATCATTTGCAGCCTGTTCCTCTGTATGTGATGCCATCAATAATTTCAGTACGTTTCCCTGGACTGAGAAGTGACTAGTAAACCTGTAGACTCTAAACTATTAATAGGGTGCTTGTGTGGCAAAACAGTGAGTGCCACCCTCGTCTGAGGAATGGAAAGTCATCTTCATGCTGCTTCTACTAACCGACTGAAGAGCAGGTAAGGGTGGTGGATGGATAAGGGGAGAGTAGCATGCACCCCAAGTGTGATAAGGGAGCATAAGATAAGGGTGATTCAGGGTCTGGGAAGGAATGAAAGAACGAGTGTCTGGTACCTGCTAGACCAGAAGGTTGATGGATTTCAAAGTATAGCTTGTTCAGCCCATGAGGGACAATAATATTCATTAATGTGAGACCGAACATTCTACAGTGTGAAATATGTGAAAACCTTTCTAAGGCAACCTGGACAAAGTCTAAGGATAATTTGTATTTACATTTACAGATATAAAAGCTAATCAGTTATGATAAGACTGACAGTTCATATAGTTCCATTTTTGTTTCTAACAGTAGGGACAGTTCCCGACTACGAATCACTGCGAAGCTCATGTGTGTTAAAATGCTCATGCTTAATACGTTTCTTTAAATTATATTTCAATGTAATTTTACACCCTGCCATAGTAGTCATTCGACTATTATTATTATTGGTATTATTATTCCAGTAATCATAATTACTATTTGATTGTTCTTGTTATTATCACTACTACTTTATTGTTGTTTATATTATTGTTGCTATTTTTTTTACAAGTATTTACTATTAATATTACTATTCTAGTATTATTTTACAGTACTATTATTCCTGTAATATTCTTATTACTAATACTGTTATTACTATGACAATTCTGAGGATGTTTATTATTACATTATTTTACATGAGTCTTAATATATCTTCTTCCTCCTTAAACCTTACCAGGAAACTGTGATGAATCTGGTTTAAACTATAAAAGATTATTGTATTGTATTGTATTGTATTTGGGACCTATGAAGGGTATTTTTATATAAAGATATATAAATAAAAACTTCTATGAAACAAAGATGGACAGATTCAAACTTTGTCCTTGAAGTTAAGGAATTATCATTAGTATGAAATTACAGTTAAAAGCACCAAGTACGACAGACGATGAGCGACAATACAACAAACATATGCTACATATGACAGTATTGTTATCAATATTCAGCAGCAATAAAAGTAGCAACAAATGTTAATATATTGTTTTATTTGAGCAAACCGTTGATAGTTTTTACAGCCTTTTGTGTTTGGGTGTGTGGCGCCCTCTAATGGTCATAATAAAAACCAAACGCTAGTCACGGTGACTACGCAGAATACGTCTCTCATACATAGTGCTAATACTAACATTTTTATTAATGTAATTATTTAATTATTCAACTTAGATTTTCTACTCTATGTTTAATTGAAATGGTTTATGTAAATATTGTGTGAGGTTACCTGGAGGGACATTTCTCCAGACAGGTGCTTCCTAGTCTAAAGTGGCCTGCTTTACATGTCAGACAGTTGTTACTGTAATGACCAGAACACGTTGCACAGGTCACGTGGCACTTGTTACACTCTCTGTCTTTCTGGTCACTGTAGAAACCATCCGGGCACGTGGAAACACACACGTGATCTGTTTGAAGAAAAAGATTTGCTCAACCTTTAGGCCAGACTTTTTTAATTGCTTGTTCCTCGGATGTCCCTACTTAAGAATTTACTGAGGAGGGAGGAAGAAAAAAAAAATCTTTATTTTTCAGCACTTTTCAATTTCTCGAGGACTATGTGGAATCAATACAAGGAAGGAG
>JAUZSU010134591.1:0-16232 GCA_034780255.1 Parotocinclus maculicauda
TGTGTGTGTGTGTGTGTTTATATATATATATATATATATATATATATATACACACACACACACACACACACACACACACACACACATACCATAATACAATATTAGTGTATGTAAATGAACATATATATGTGTAATAGATACACACACACACCCAGATCAGATCAGATCAGGCATGTCCTTGGACTGTGTGTGTATTGTTCACAAAAATTAGGGTATATTTCATTTTTAAATTTAAACTTTTATTTTAGCGATTTCTATTCAATCATTTATCGACTTAATCCGTGGTCGGCGTGACAATCAATCATTCATTATAAAAAAATATTACACATTTTCAACTTGAGAACTACTCCTTACAACTAATAAAATCTTACAAAGTATAACAAAAGATAATGTGGGTTTAAGACTCAGCATATGGCAGTTTAGCTATGCCGGGAGCTTCAGGGACACTACCAACCTATTTCACACATGAAAGACTTGTCAACAAAACTGTCTGGTCAACAGCCCAGGACATGAGTCGCTGCACAGCTTGCCATTCACTTTAAATGGTTACTACATAGGGTATATTATGACATTGCAGACGTAATGAGCATTACATAGTCTGACCAGAACTTGATACGTGTGTTCAGTAAGACACAACTGATCCACATAGAATATTATTGAAAAATCAAACAGGATGCAATACGAATGGAATGGAAAATGGGACATAAGAGCTTAATCCTGCATTGTGAATGTAGGATTAATGTGATTAAAGAAATACAAGAACGGCCCAAAATATAGTTATTTAAAGAGAAAGAAACAGAAAAATGTTACAGAAAAATGTGCATACATGTCACATCCAGACTACATTCCCTAACTTCAGTTCAAATAGATTCATCTATCTGCCACTATAGATATATACTGTGTATAGCTGATTGAGCTCTAATTTCACTTTAATCAAAAGGCCCCCCACACTCACGCACACACTCCCTAACAGATGTCTGAGTTTAAGCAGCTAGATGCCCCCTCCAACACACACACACACACACACGCACACGCACACAAGCGCACATACACCCCCATCCCTCATAGCTCATTATGTCAAATTTTCATTCATTCATTCTTTCATTCATTTCCCCTCATTCACTCTCACTTGACTTTCCAATTTCACTTTAATTACCCCTCCTTTCACCTCACTCCCTTGGTCTTCTGGCTCCAGGCCGTCACCCCATCATCTTTTCCCCCACATCAATCTGCCTCCATGCAAGTACAGACACTGACACGAACACACTTCATCTCAGGGTTATTGCACCATAATGCTCTTCCGCACACAGACTAACTACGCACACGTGGTCTTCCTACACTACCAGACAATTAAAAAAAAAAAACACTAATCAAACACCCTCTGCTTCACTTGCACTGCTCATATATCACCGATTACATTTATTTATATGCTTAGTATAACCCTATATTGCAATGCTAATGAAATTAAATAGCCATTGTTATTAAATATTTGGCCCAATCTTATCTATACAACACACACCCCATCCGCTACCCTCCACCCCCAACATTTCCGTCAAAGCACCTGCCCCCCTCCCCCACTGGACAAGCAGATCACATTCTCGTTTAAGCAAATACACCTAACCTAACCTAACGTGCACTCACATACACACAGATATATAAGTGTGGCAAGCGGGTGCGTGTGCACTCGGGCACAAACAAAAATTGCTTTAACTAACCTTCCGGCCATTTTCCTAGCAGAACAATCTACAAGCATACTGAACTCAGAGCATGCTAATTCTGTTAAATGTTAATTAAGTCAAGGCTAATTCTACACAGACGAGATCCATGGTTCTGGTAAAAGGCAAATGAGATTCTGATCTTCAGAGGATGCAGGCTCTGGCCAGCCTGCCCAAGCTTCAAAGAAAGCTCACTGAAAGAAATTGTTCGGCTAAAAAACAAAAAAAAATTCACGCCATTTTCTTAACGTAGTACTTTGGGCGATGCAAGTCCTTCGATTCTGAAACTACACTGGATTCTGTTCTGAAGGAACTCACTAAAACCAAATATTACTAGTAATGAAATCTAAATTTGTCTCAAGTTATTTCATTTCATTTGTTCTTATCAAAGTCTGAGGACACTGAACTCTTTATGAATTATTCACACCATTGTTCTACACCAGTCAGACCAGTAGAGGATGGTTGCGGGCCAGAGAGGATCCCAAGCTTAGGCCGGCAGGACAGTTTCATGCCTGGAATTCAATTACGAGCTACATTGTCTTTATATCTTCATCCTTTCAAACTTTTGCCATTTACCAATCTACAGTCGGTCATAGATCAGCAGTGCTTAGGCTTCAATATATCAGTGCTTCAATATAAGTCCAGTTGTATTATCTACACAATGGCTCATTATCTTACTGCTTAATGCTTTCTAGATATTATCATATTAATACTGTCATAGCAGGGCAGGGCATAAGGAATACAGGAATGATATGAAACAATGAATAAGAGGGTGCCTTAACAAAGGCATCCAAAATCGGGGTGAGAGTGCCACAACACATTTACATAAGGATGCCATTATGTCTGTGTACTCCAGCGCCTGTAATGCCGCCTGCCGCTTTGTTGTGCCTAAGCGCGTGACGAGCGGGGCTGAGCAAACACGTCGGGGTGGCAACTGGATGCGGCGAGAGCGAGAGATAGCGAGGAGATAAGCGGGGGAGACAAGGGAAGGAAAGGAGCGTGAGTGGAAAGGCCTTAGTACGCTTTCTTCAGCTGTCCTCACCTCTGTTCGTCCACAGCTTGTGCGCCTCTCACCTGAATTTAAACGCAGGGCCAGGTGCCACTGCAACCATACCATCTGCTCCAGCCCTGTGCCCCCATCTCCCTCCCTCTCTCACACGCTACCTCCTTTCTTCTGCTCATCTAGTCCTAAGGCTCTTGACTAACTGTTCCCTTGGCACTTGGATAATCAAGTCTACTTACATCAGAGGACGAGAGACTCCATAGATCTCTGAGAATGTCAAACAACAGAGAGGGCTGAGGGAAAAAAAAACAGGAGGACTATTGCTCTCCTCCAGCTTACTGTCCTTATCTGAGTCACACACGCGCTATACGTTTATACGGACGAGCATTGTCATGCCAATTCTGTACGGCTGCCACAAGACAGAGGGGGCGTGGTTTTCTTCTCCAAGAGGCAGGTGCTGTCAGCCGCTAATAATGCAACACAGCTGGGGTGTGTGTGTGTGTGCGCGCGCGTGTGTGTGTGTGTGCGTGTGTGCGTGTGAGAGAGAGAGAGAGAGAGAGAGAGACTGCTGTTTAGTGAAGGGGGGTGTTGTTTTTAATAATGTGCTTTTCATTGTGAAGAAAGGGGGAAGGGGCTTTTGGATTGGAGACAGTCTAGCAAGGCTTAGGTGATGAGGGCCGACGGATGTAGAGATTGAGAAAGAGGGGAGGATTTGGAGGGGGGTACCCACTGGGCCCTTCATTGAAAGGTCATGAAGGTCAGACTACTGTCATGCTAATAACAGGATTTAAAACCAAGCTACAGGGCCACAGGCAAATACACACACACACACACACACAAAATAAATGCATATAGATCCATTAGCCGATACGCCAAAAATAGCATCATGGAACATAAACCAGGGGCAGCCTGCACTTTATATCAGTGCCACTTCAATCAAACTGTGTCAGATCGATGTAACAAAACTACCCCACGCTTCCATAAAACAAAATCTCCATCATCATCATCAGTGACGCCTTCTTCTGTATGAACAGTTGGCTTTCCATTAATCCCTTGCCATCTTCACTCGTGCCCTGATTCCCTGACTCCATGGGTTTACGTTCTGCCCTCCCCCATGAATCGTGTCCTTCACTTGTCCACGTGGGTTTACTCCAGGTGCTCCACGTTTATTCACAAAGATACGTGTTAGGTTAGGTTAACTGGTCCGGTTTAAATATGACTAACTAGTATCAACATAGCCTTGTTCCTATTCTTGTTTCTAGCCATTGATGTTGACAGACGCATACATGCACGCCCTGCTTTCTCGGTCTCTCAGTCACGACGCTCTGGCGTTGTCTGCTTCCGCCTTCGTGCCAATTACGTTTTGAAGGGACGAGCACCTACTCTCCCGTTCTTTACTGCCTGCTGCAAACCTACTGGAATGCAAAACTGCCAGCGACTGGGAGCTGCAAGTGTGCCCTGTTAAGACCTAATGATCTCTCCAGCTTAGCACCCTCGTTACTGTTCTCAACGGCCTGATATGGTACAAGCTCTATTCTCCTGATATTCTACTGATCCAGCTTCAGATGGGGGACGCTAAAAAGATGGAAATGAGAGATTCCTGGCACAACATAAGGACGGGAGGATTGAATACTGAAAAGGGAAGGGGGGCCCGAGATTTGAAGGTTTCTGCATTCGCAGGTTGCTCATTATTGCGCGGATGGAGCAGATGGCCCAAGCAAGTTAGCTAATCAACAACTTCAGAGAGAGCACCGCGATCACGGACGTCTTCTCAAGGATTACGCCCCTCCTACAGCCATAATTAGGGTCTGCTCAGTTGGCAAAGCCTTCCATAGCCCCCATTCGCCACAGCACAAAGCACATGTCACCAAATACACAAGGAAAAAAAATGCACTGTGCACGATGGCTGCGACAAACAACAACGGTATAATATAGGATAAGGAAATGAACGGTAATTAAGCCACAACTTACCCCTGGCAATGTCTTCTGCTCGTGTAGTGCATTTTGGGCCTTCAAGGCGGACTCTCTGGCACAGTACGTCAGGAACGCACATCCTGTTCGAGGCGAGGGGGAAAAACAGAATTGATTGCACATCATGGCCATTAACCGAAATGGCATGATAAATAGAACAGGGATCTGGAGAGCAGCAGAGCACTGATGCTCGACAAATCCAAAGCCATATCTTTTGACCACATCCTTTTTTAGCCCTTTAAACAGTGGTTATGCAGTTCAGTTCATTTGAAAAGCACACTATAATGTTTGGAAATGCAAACAGAGGGTGTTCTGCCACCGGCAGTACCTTAATTCCCCCTACATCACAGGCTGTGCACGATGTCAGTGATGGGTACTGAAGAACTAGTGACTCAGAGTTTACTTGTATACGCTTTTGTTTCCTAAAAGAACTAAGTTGTAGCAAAGGATGGATATAAGCATAAAGCACAGAGTAAACACCAATCAGACCTAATATAGGAACCTGAAGGAATAGCCTGCTTGTGTATCTCGTGACCCCCTGGAGAGTGCTTGCCCAATATAGCCATGTCACATCAGGCTGAATTACCTTTGTGCATGCCTGTGTACTTGTCCTTGATCACGGTCAGTTCGTAGATCTTGCCAAACTGCTCAAATATGGGCTTGAGGTCCTTCTCCTCCAGATTGCGTGGGATCTGGCCGATGAAGAGCTTGATGGCGTCCGGCTCCTTCATTGGGGACGGCGGTGGCTCGGCTTCTTGTGTTTTTTGGTTTGTTTGTTTATGAGTCCTGGAGCTTCCGAGGCTTTTATGAGTTCCCACTCGTCAAGATTTCCCTCAAATAGCCTCTGGGGAGAAAAAGACAGAAAGAACCAGATTTATTCATACATGTATGTATAGAGAGAGAAGCAAAACCAAAAGCAGGAGCAGCAACAGGACAGATATGTAATCAATTTTTTTCTTTTTCGTTTAGGTATTCAAGTGCTGTCAGAATCCGAGTGTTAAAGTAGCTCGATTCGATTAGATAAAAAAAATGAACGGAAGATATCATATAAGGGAGGCAGGAGACGCTTCTTTGTTTAATCCGCCACAGATGCATATAGGCGTGCGTGCGTGTGTGCGCGCGAGTGGTTCTTTGTCATGAACCCGAGAGCGAGCGAGCACGCGCGCACGCCCGCGCACACACAGACACACGCGCATATACAGCTACGTGACTGAAAACGGTAAACGCAACACATACTGCATAAAATCTTAAACCATGCTTATAACAGGAGAGTATATAAGCGTGTTCCATCCTGCGTGTTACACGGTGTTTTGGGGGAAAAAGAAGAAATGTACAGTCATTTCTCTCCCTCTCTCCCTGTTTCCCGTTTGTTTGTTTGCTTTCTCAGAGACCTGCCTTATCGTTTTCGAACGCTGGCTTTGCCGACACCGCACCTTCCGTTATGTAAACAAGCAGAACGATCACTAAGCGGAAAGTGATGGAAATCAAAGCGTTCGGTCACCTCTGCTCCGTCCTAATCGTACCTTTTCGCTCTCAGTCCTCTCCCAAGTCTTTTGGTCCGACCGTCCCCCAATCAGCCGAGCGTCTGATTCTTCCAGCAGCTACCGCGTCCAATCCTGTACAAAATCAAGGGCGGTGAAGTGGACCGCAGTCTGTCTATGATGGGCTCGGAGTCTGTGTAGCCCGATGCTTTGACGTCGTAAGCCGGTGTCTCCCCCTGTCAGTGTCCAGACCTCCCTCGGGGGTGTGGAAAGGCGGGAGGACTGCTCAAGGGAGCGTCGATATTTTCCACTTCTCAGACATCAACATACACGAGCCTTTTTCATGCTCGCACTTTAAACTGCTAGTGACGAAGCCAGTTTCATCCTTTCAGTATACTCGCTTAAGGTCCAGTCAAATTTATTTATATAGCACAGAGTTTTAAAGCTGCTACGAGACAACCCTACTGTCTTAACTTAACAAGCATAGGGTGTGACAGTGGATGGGAACGTAGAGACCCAGCCTCTTTGGCAGCTTAGATTTTATATGTAAGAGTTCAATTACGTTACCCAAATAATGCATTTGGCTAAAGCAAAAAAATATATAAATAGCAAAATATAATGAATAGGGAAAAAAATGATAAATTAAACTCTATAATATAATAACTTAGAGGAGGCAATATTATGAACAATATAATATAATTTACCATATCCACTGGAAGTTCACCGTATTATAAGCCAATACTGTTTATATCATAGCCTACCTTAAACATGCGCTTACAATAACCTACAGTTGGAAAAATATTATTTTATAATAAAGTTTTGAATGACTAATTTAATTAATTGAATAATGTATTGAATGTGAAAAACAAAACAGTTAGTTCACTGGAAGACTGAGTGCTGCTGCATCATAATGCGTATCGTATCACTTGTTAAAAATTCCAAATACACTGCTAACAAAAAATATATTTTTTAATATTTTAAAATATCCCCTAATTTTTGTGAAATTGTGATTTTTGCTGAATGTGTATTTGTGTGTATTATCAGCTTCCAATCGTAAAGTTGAAAAATGGCTAATTAGGCCAAAAAGGGGAACTACCTGTACTGGGACAATACCATATATAATAATTTCAATATATTATAAAAAATATAAAGGTCTGGAAATTTGTATTAAAGTCTTGCCCACGTGTCTGTTCTCAAACACATTTAAATCTGCATTCTTTTCCTCTATACTGTATAATCAAAGCACCCAAAACAGCATGGGAGAAGTTAACTACCATTAACTATTGCTGCAGTGTGTATTTTATTTTAGGAAAGGCATCTGAATAAATGTTAGAATCGATATGCTAAATTTGACTGGTCAAAACTAAAATAAAGGTTTAAACGCAGGTGAGATGTGTAGTTAAACTTCATAATGTTAGTTCATATGATT
This sequence comes from Parotocinclus maculicauda, assembly GCA_034780255.1. NCBI lineage: Eukaryota > Metazoa > Chordata > Actinopteri > Siluriformes > Loricariidae > Parotocinclus > Parotocinclus maculicauda. The sequence goes on from JAUZSU010134591.1 coordinate 7,600, forward strand.
GGTTGGTCTTTTCTGTCTATAGTAAGTTTATTACCGAATATCCCATCATTATTGCTGTATCTAAGCCACTAATATTGATTTAATAGTGCAGGCAACATAGAGCAACAGCCTATAATAAAATGCTGTAATAAACGTTAATATTTACTGAATATGTCCCACATTTTATTAATGTTAAATAAAGTTGACCAGAAATCATAGCAGGAATGCATTTTGCAGTCCCTTTGTGAAAGGTTTGCGTTGCGTGGGGGTAAATTTGAGACGGTCCCTGACATCAAGGACGTTAATCCGCCTTTTGTTCTCGCAGGGCTCTGGCCGCGGTGCTGAAACTCTTCAGCGCGGTCACGATTTCCGTGGCTTGACAATACGTACTGATCTGCGCTGCTTTACAATCAAACTACTAAGGAAGCGTGTGACTTTCCTGGCCTAAACCAACACTAGGACAAAGCGTAAAAGAAGACGCACCGCTGCTGCAAACCAACAAAGCTGCGCGGCGTAAACAAAAACAAGGCGTGTTTGCAATGTGCAAAAGCAGAGCAGAAGATCGCAGGTATTTAACTCCTGAATTAATTTGCTGCTGGGCCATCTGTTGCGTGCCTGTAAATCCTCCGAGCCAACATCTCAAGGTGCAAACAAAGAGGTTACTCACCTTTCGACCCGAAGTTAAACCGCACGCACTTAACCAGAGTCCGCTCAATACACAATGAAAGCTGGTTTGATTAATAAAAGCCACAGCACCGAGAAAAGCCATTAACCTGGCATGCAGCAGAAACGACACCTGGCGGTTAAAATGGGGCAATGAAAGACAAAAGCAGGTGGCTGGGGGCAAAATGTTTATATGAACATATTTTTTTAGTACACTTTAATGTACTGGGAAGAAATCGATTCCTCAAAGCACAGCTATGGTGCATATGCTGCCTATTCTCATTTACAAAGAGTCATACATTTAAAGGCTGGAAATAAACCATTTTTTTAAAAGATATTCTTCAACAGAACCAGCTGATATACTGCTTACAAAAATTAGGGGATATTTCCAAATTAATATGAAGCAATAAAAGAAGAAGAATTTGATTTTGTTTCATTAAACAAGATCATGAGAATAGCCAACGAAAGTTGTTTGATTACGCAAATGAGATGCAAACTCAGTTATTACAACTGAGTAGCAAGTGACGTATTAAATTCACATATTCATATTCAGTGTCAAACTGGACGAGAGTACCACACATTTACTGTATGGTCACCCAAGACTGCCAAAACACACTGACAGTGATGGGGCATTGACAGGATCAGATTGTCCAGCAGTTCTCGTGGGATCCTTTTTCGTATTCATTTTGAAATCTCCCCTAATTTTTGTGAGCAGTGTATTTGATCTTCGATATTTGATCCCTGTAAAACCGAACACACAGAGACTACACGCATATACACTCAGAACAAATTAATTCATAAATTCAAATCAAAGAGCTGCCTGTCCTTCTTTGAGTCTCTTCCCCTATAAAGAAGATGAATTCTAATCAGCAGTTCACCCATTTTCAAATGTCAGACACTCATCCTGCCCACAACAAAGCTGTACATATTACTCCCATAAAAACAAATCTTATCTGAGCGCTTTAGTGTGCCTAAATGATACCTAATGGACACACTGCAAAAAACACAGTAACTGTACAATACGATGTGTGAGAGCAGAGGGGATTTTACAGAATAGTTCAAACAGGTTTACAGAGTCAACTATTTTTCTTTTATTTACATTGAATGGGTTGCAGCAAATATAGCTTACCTTGAATTTTAAGTAGATGAAACACTGGCATTAGGTGTCCTCTAAGCCACTGTTGCCGGGCAAAGAAAATCCTTCTTGACAACAAGGAGTATTCAGTGGCACAACTGGAATCAAAAGAAAAAAGGGAAAGTGGATGAGGTTCAAGTCCTCACAGAGAACAAGGTTAGAATATAGTATATCATTGTCAATGCAACTCCATATACATATACCACTAAAGTTATAAACCTAGCAGGGAAAATGCATCTTACAACAGGCTGGTTTACCCACAACTGCATTGCTATGTCTGTCTAACAGGATTGTTAAACATAATAAAAAATTCCATGCAAACTACTACAACACCACAGCTGGAAACAGTTTTTGAGGGCCTGGATTCGAATCCAAGGTGGTGCATTTATGGAACCCTGTGACGAACTGGCACTTTGTCCAGGGTGTACCTAATTACAGCTATATATCTCAAGCAAATAGGTGTCATTTGTAGTAAAAACAAGCTTCAAAACGAAATCCCAGCCCACACACTGAGATTGTGGGATAATTAAAACATCGGAACATGATTTCACATAACGTGTGATTAAGTTTGCCGTGACAGCCCTGCTGTATCTCTCTGCCTGCATACACTCAGTGTGGTGATTACTAGAAAGGCGTAGCTCCCATCTCTGGTAGCTCGGATTGGATAATCACATGGATGTGTGCCCAGTAACACTGTCCCACTGAAGATAAAGGGGCGTGGCCACCCAAAAAAAGGCTGTAAAGGGCACCCTTTGTCTTTAGATTGGTGGATTGAATCTAACACTTAATCAAGCCCCTTGTTTAGGTTCACTTTGTGTAGTTACTGCCTTTTGTCGAGTGGAGCAGATTACAAACTGTTGCATCAGCTAGGAATGGTTTAAGCATGACCTTTCTGCTGCAAAGCATGGCAACAGGCAAACATTTCGCAAAATCTAGTTTAAAGTCAATGGTAATTTGTCATGTAGGTGAGAGCAAAACTGCAATTTGTGAAGACAACACAAATTAAACAGCTGTGTAGAGCAGCAATAACACCTTTTAATATGATACAACAGACAGTGTATATTGTCATATATTACCCTACATTACCAAAAGTGTGTAGACACCCCTTCTAACCAATAGGTTTCCATAATTTGGCCAAAATGTACACAATTTAGTGTATGGCTAAGAAATTACTACATACAAACAAGGCAATACACTGGGAAAGCACTTTCTCAATACGCAAACACTCCACACTGGTCAACTAAGTAATATTTACTGTAAGCTCCTAAGAGCAACATCAGCTGGAAAGCAGAAGGCCATACAAGCTGACAAAACAGGACAGTCGAGTACTTACAATCCTCACTAACAAGTGCAATGGATGGTAAATCAAGCTCCACCATCTGGAAGTCTCAGACATTCTGGTTCTGAACTGAACTGAGGATCAATTCAAAACAGCGCAAACTGATTTTATACACTTTTGTTATAGCAATGGTACTAGAATTTGAGTCTCGTTAGAATACAACCAGAAAATACAGGAAATTTCTATGTAGTATTAAAAAACTGAAAACACCAGAAAAACAGCTTCTTTAGGGTACAGTGTAAACCTTACACATGAGAAACAGCAGTAATCTGTCAGTGGGATGCCAAGTTAACTTTTCTACAGTTGGAAAAAGCTTGATAATGAACAGTCTTTTTGGAAGGGTAGCAGCTTAAAAACATTTCCTTTTCAGAAAGGGAACAGGGTGACCTTGCTAAAAATGCTATAGCTCACACAGAGTGGCATGAATATCAGTGGAAAAAAGTATTATGGAGTGACGAATTTAGGTCTAAAATATTTGGATGCAATCTTCAACAACATGTTACATATGATCATTATACCATTGATAAAACAACAAATCTAATAGTGGCCTGAGACTACTGCACAGTACTACAGGGAGAGTCAAATGTCACAGCACACAAGGTGAGTCAAAAGGCACAGGAATTGTTGTGTGCTGCCAAAAACTTTGTCGATATTGGTCTTCAAAGAAACACTACGTGGCTTTTCATTCAGTCCCAGTTTCTCGGAATTTGGTTAGTAGTTATGCAACAGTAATGTGTGAAATTAGTGATCTTTCTGGGTGTCGGCTGTTAAATTCTGGGCTATGATAGATCAGAATCGTTAATTCCATCTTCGGTTCCATCCTTAGTTACCTGTGATGAACAACAACATTTTTGAATTACAAGGAGATATTGCCAATCTTGCAGCAAATCGATTTCTGAGACAATTCTAGTCATATTTGAGATGCTACATAACCACCTTTCCATTGGAAAAAAAAATTCCCCTTGGTCCTGTATGGTGGCTTTTAAGATGGCAGCCATGTTCCAGACATAGCCTCAGATATGTCATTTTCCCTTTTGGTTATGAAATAAGATGGTGTCCTGTGACTTTTGACTCACCCTGTAAATGTGCTTTGTTTACTGTTTAACAAGTGCACAGGTCCTCACTAATATCTTCAGTGCAGCAGCAAAAGTATAGCTGAAATGTTTAAGAGTAACATTTCGTGTCTTTGCACTGGCACGTAGCACGAACTCTGACAGTGGTTGCTCAGAAGTTAAAGTTCCAACCAGAAGGTTACCATTTCAAATCCAAACTTTTGCCAAGCGGCTACTGTTGGGCTCTCACACAAGGTTCTTTGCTGCTCAGCACAATTGGAAGCTGCTCTCGATGAGCTTTATTATGTAGAACAAATGCTCTAAATGTAAATCTAACACTAATATTTTCAGAGGAATTGCAATGTGAAACCTTCATCACCACATCTCCTCTGTCCCTACAGAATAATAGGAATATTTCAATGCTCGGTGTCTGTGCTTTTACACACTGGCTTCTGTTCAAGTAGCACTTTAAACCTGAAGAGTACTGTTGCCCATCTGTTAATGCAGATATTTAGAAACCAGTAAGACCAAAGACCCTGGTTCACTATTGACCTTGCTGTTTTACAGACACACATATAATTACACTTTTATTTGTTTATGACAAATGCCATAGTGAAGTGGGTTACAAATACTAGCTTGCCACAAACACAGAATAACTGAAACACCAAAAATTTACTCAGCAAGTATTAACCAGTCCTATTCGGGGGCAAAACCCCAAAAGAATTGCTATCATACACTAGACCTCTATAACACACCATTTATTATAGGCCATTTCTGAACATTAAGTTTCATATATTTTTTTAATAGGACGCATCTGTTTCATAGACTATTCTGGAATTGTCACAAGGCAATAGTGAACTCCGAATGAGACACCGGCCTATCTCAAAGCCCACCAGGGGCCGCTGTTGCAACAAGAGGAGACTCATCCTCAACCCCGGCCTCCTATTGACAGCCAGTTGCGTTCATGTAGTGTTCAACCTGGCCATGAATTTCAGAGGCACTGCACCAACTAAGCACCAGTACAAAAATAGATGACATTTGAAAATAACCAAAACATTTGAACTATTAACCTTTACCAAACTTGTGACAAAGCTAATATACCACTGTTCTGTATTGTCTGGGTTACTCTACAAGTACTGAGCCTAAACACGTTTCACCCCCAAAGTGTTTGTTTGACTAGTGTGATCACTCCATACCGTGTCTGGTCATGGTATACTGACCCCTGGCACTTTGTGTAAAGCAGCCAGCCATACGAGATTTTGCATGGTGCAATCACTAGCTATGATGCCATAGAGTCACGGTCCATGTTTGCGCATTTATAAGCCCTGCTGCCTCCATTAAAATCTTGTGCAGCAGAAATCACTGTAAGCCACATGCAAGGGCTGTTTGCAATAGCAGACCCAAAGATGATTTTTAAAAGCAAGTACAACCATAAAGTTCACTGTGGTGTGCAAGTGTACCATTCTCCACCACTAAACGTCACATTTAATGTTCTGGGCCAGAGCAGAACAACACAGAGATAATTTAAGTGCAGGACGCCCCTAAAGAAAACCAAAGTCCCATACAGGGACTGCTACAGATCACCATTTGTCCTCCACCAAACATTTTCCTCCCTTGTCCTGGTCAGGATCACTAAGAGGGTCTGGAGTCTAAACTGGAATTCAGTAAATCAAACACCAGACCCTCACTATGTCAACCTTACTCAGAATTTAAATCCAGACACTTGCGAACTGACACTTCCAGGAGTTGGCCCTGCCCACTACCTTGGACCATGAATTCCGAAAGATTACAAGTCTTCTGGTAACCAAAATGTGAGGGTAACTTTATAACATCCAAGCATGTGCCTTATATAACAATAATCAATCATTTGTGTCATGGATAGTAAAGGCTTGTCTGTATCGGCATAGGCATGGAAACCCAATCCACGAAGCTCCCAAGTACATGGTCTTGCGTTGTCGTTGCTTTCATAGGGACTGCGATAGCCTCGCGGTTAAGGTACTGGACTCTGGACCTCTGCCAAGCTGCCACAGTCGGGTGCAAGGCCCTTAACCCACGATTGCTTGAATTGAAAAACTGTATCAGTTGTAAGTCGCTCTAGATAAGTGAGTCTGCCAAAAGCTATAAATGTAGGCAGGTTGTGATAGTGTGAAGTCTACCACTTGCCGGAGTTGCTTTCTACAACATCATTGACACTTCAACTGTACAGATCAATCTGCATGTAAACTGAGCTGATAAGTGGACCTGTCGTAATGTTATCCCATAAAAGTATCCAGCCATTATCTTCCGCTTAATCCACACAGGTCAGTCAGTGCCCACCTGGCAACTCCGGGTGCAAAGGCAGGAACAACCCTAGACGGGGCGCCAATCCATTGTAGGGCGTATACACACACACACACACACACACACACACACTCTCTCTCTAAAGGCCACTTCTGAGAAAATTTAACACGTCTTTGAACTGTGGGAAGAAACCGGAGTACCCGAAGTAAACCCATGCAGACTCCGCATAGAAAGCACCCGCTCCACCCGGAGATCGAAACTGCAGCGGTGCTACCCACCGAGCCACCATACTTCCTCCCATGAAAGTGGACCTTATTCTCAAGGGTACTAAATGCCACAAATGTAAAAAAAAAATTCCATGGAATTGTCATCGAGTTTGCTAACTAGCCAATAACTTGCTAAATAAAAACACAATGTGAACCTAGCACAGTACGTAAGGCTAGCCTTTACAACCTCCTGATTTTTTTTGACGTTTTGCACACAAATTATACCATACAAATTCTCCTTTCGACCATGAAGACATAAACCAAAATTCACTCAAGCCAATAAACGCTTAAGAAAGATTCCTCAAAGAGGAAAGAGTTTCAGAAAGTCAAAAGTATGTTAAGAGTCACTCAAATCTTACATAAAATCGTAGATCTGGCGTTTTCACACTATTTAGAAACTAAGATAAAGTTCTGTCAGACAGAGAAACATCATTTAGATCCATTTGTGATCAATCCTAGCAGGTTTAGCATGCAGTAAGCACAATGATAATATATCCTTAACTCATAAATAAGCTGTCCAAATTCAAACTGAACTGGGTAGAGTAGCAAAAACACTGGCAAGGTAGTAATTTGTTGTACTAGATATACTACTCTTCAGTATTATATACACCACTCACGAAATTAGGAGATATTACAAAGGGAAATAACCAGAGCAGTGTAATACTCATGATATACTGCTCAGTATTTAAGCGTCTTGTAAGTTCATATGCACAGATTGTAGTATTTTTTTAACCAGGGTACAGATGTTCAAGGACCAGATTGGTCACTTATATAGACTACCTTTAAAAGTTTAAAAATGATTTTACTCTCTTTTTGACCAAGCACCCATGAGTTTGTAAAAGGCACTAATTGTAATAAAATGATAGATTAATAGGTAAAGGAGCACCTCAAGTGGCACTCTTTTCATAAACCACATGACATTACTTGAGACCTCAAGGTCTGAGGACATTGTGTGGATCTGAACTGAGGTAAAAAGGGAAAAAATTTGAATTACCTAATATTGACTATAATTATTTTATTAGGTAAAACAAAAGTTAAACCCAAAAACGAAAGAAGCAAATTGTAAGATCTCTTCGCTAATTAACTTGAGGTGCACTTAAAAAACATTATAGACGTGTTACAACGTGTATGATGCTTAGATTTTAAAATCAAAATGTTTTGTTGTTATGAACAGTTAAGTAGGTGGCTAACTACGACAGTTTTAAATGTTATGTTAGTGAAATACATTTTTTTGGTCGGTTTGTTTTACATGGAGTGGATAATCGATAAATACTGAGGTGCCTTAATTTCAAAATGACTAAAAATATAGTGACGGTGTCTACACAAGTCTGTTCCATGATTTCTTCAAAAAATGTATTGTATTTTATTTTGTGACATATTTCCCTTTATTATATGACCACTTTATTAGGTACACCTTAGGTACAGATTGCACCCAATTTTGCGTTCAGAGCAGCTTTACATTTAATTTTTTAGGTGCTGGAAACATTCCTGAAGAGATTTTGGTCCATATTGGCAGCATAGCATCACGCACTTGCTGCCGCTTTATAAACTGCATATTCTTGATGCAAATCTTCCATAATACTACATCTTAAATGTGCTCTGTTGGGCTGAGATCTTGGGAATGTGGATGCCATTTGAGCACAGTGAACTCACTGCCATGTCCAAGAAATCAGTTTTCTTGTTTGCATTATTTAACGTCGCCATCAGCATCAGTGGCCATTTCAGCAACACACACATGGTTACATTTATACACAAGGTTATCACAAGACTAGTGCATATTATATATATATATATATATATATATATATATATATATATATATATATTCACACAAATTTTAAGTTGCTATACAGTGCATCCGGAAAGTATTCACAGCGCTTCACTTTTTCCACATTTTGTTACGTTACAGCCTTATTCCA
>JAUZSU010134602.1:0-16232 GCA_034780255.1 Parotocinclus maculicauda
AGCGCGAACTTCAAAAAATCGGTCTAGTGGATCGGCCTGTTTAACCGATGTCCGATCCAGCTAATGTTGTTCATATCAGCACCGATATCCGATCCTAATATCGGATCGGTGCATCCCTAGTCTATAATTAAACTTTTACAAACAGTGAACACAACACCACAGACAAAAACTTGTCATGTCGGCAAGTGGCGACTCAGATGCTCTAGTCTAACACACCATACATCACTCTCCTATCACACATGCTCCGTCCGTACCGAGCTTACAGCACGTCATATCCTACACATCGAGTAGAGACAACAGCTATTTACTGTAAATCGTAATATTTTATGATATATAACATTCCTTTATTGTTATAATTCATATTTTAATATATCTTTTAGAAATTTTGTGATTTTTTTAAATGTAAAAGTTCTGCAAAAAAAAAAGTTATGGGAAACAGTGAAAATCTGCGATATATTTTTCCATTAATATTTTTTGAAAACCCGCGATGCACCGAGGCCACGAAAGGTAGTATTCCCAATATAAGAAAGCCCAGCACACACCTGAATGACTGCTGAAGCATTTGCTGGGGAAAATGTTGGTGTATTGTCATTCACATCAGCAATCTCAATGTTTACAGTCACTGAGGTGGACATAGCAGGCGAGCCACTGTCAAATGCCTGGACTGAGAGCATATAGCTGGAAATCTTAAAAGAGACAGAAGGGTAGAAGATGAATAATGGTGTGCTTGGTTTTACGACATCCTAAGGTGACAAAAGTAAAATCAAATATTGTTGGGGGGGCGCTGGAAGCTAAAATGTTCACAAAAACTGGCGTTTTTACACTTTTTATATAAATCCATATGACGATGTAAAGCTAAATTAAAAGCAATGTTATATTTATCAGTGATATGGGCCTGCATTTTGACACCCTTGACTACTAAACAGTAATCTCTCTGTAAGAGATACAATTCAGACTCGAAAAGGACAAGTACCATTTGTACCAAGTATCATTTGTCAAGTCTGCTTACTCTTGGTTAAAAACGTTTCATGCTCTGACCTTCTCTCTATCAAGTGCTTTGTTGACTTTCAAAAGTCCAGTCACAGGGTCGATCCAGAACTGGTTCCCTGGGTCTCCTCTTAAGATTGAATAAGTAATGTGCCCATTGACTTGGCTGTCAAGGTCTTCTGCTAACAACTTCACATCACAAATACACATACTGACAACATGCAAATGATGCAATATTAACAGTTCCTTTGTGAAAATCACTACATAATGTCTATAAAAATGATTAATCAGTGCAAAGAGGTTAATTAAGCACAAATGATCAATAAGACAGCCTTACCCTGGTGACTGTGTCTCCAATGGCGGCATCCTCACTGATCAGGATGTTGTACACATCATCGTTAAAGGAAGGAGCGTTATCGTTAACATCCATGACATCGACGCTTACAATGATGGAGGCTTTCAGAGGAGGAGTTCCCCCATCCACAGCTTCAACTTTAAGGAAAAAGTCTTTACATACCTCGTAATCCAAATCATCAGAGACAGAGATGCTGCCTGCAGTGGTGCAAAAATGACAATGAGCCTTCAGAACCTTCTGGGGTTTTTTTTTACATCTCTTTCGTCAGATGCATATCCATTATGACAGAGTCCCTTAGCACTGTTTTCCCTACTGTAACAAACTAGAAACAATTCCATCAGCAAATATATTGCAAATTAAATCAGCTTTATTACTGCAAGAAAAACAATGTAGTCTATGGGCACCATGCCAGAAGTTAAGTTTAGAAAAGCTATTATATCTAGTGTGGCTTATGGATCATGCATAATTCAATTCCTTTACCCACTCAGATGCTCCAACTGCACATAAATGCCCTGCCCTTGCAACCCTCAAATTAAAATGCATTGTTAAAATTCTCCTGTGGCTCTTGTCCTTTTATTCAGGCAGAAAGTAGAACTGCTCACAGTCCTGGACGATTGGTGGAACTCTTGGGCCTCATTCATGAAACGCGAGCAGAATGTGTAGAAAAACCCTCGCTTCATAAATGGTCACATTAAAGGTGGTTCGTCTCAAAATGTCTTCAAGTACGAACAAAGTTTACACCTGCTACTTTAACTCAAGTATTGAGTAGAGAATTATTTAACAAAAAAAAACATTCAAAGAAGTCTGAAAACAACCACTTCTAATATCCTAATATAGCTATTATTCAGAAAAACTTCCAGTAGCCTGTACAAGCCAATCGTTTGATAAACTACTTTGTTACAGATGTGAATTATTAGTTAACTGAGTGTGTTGTTTCACTTAAAGAGTTTAGGGTGTGTAACAGTGTAACAATAATCTTGCGATGTTACTAGACAGAGCTCTGCAAAGAGAACTTGTCTTTAGAAGCCATACAGATTTATTAGCTGAGAGTCATGACTTGGAGTCAGCTTTGAGAAGGGAATCCGGCTAACCCTGTACACATGCTGCTCATGCTTGGATTTTTGGCTACTGGAAAACTTGTCCAGCCTACAATGACCCACACCATGCTAGGAGTTTTAGTCCTTTTAATGCCTTACTACATCAAATTCCCTTACATTCCAACATCTGGAAGTCAAAATGACTTTTGTCATTGCAAACTTCCCAAATGTCATTGGGGCTATTACCTGTACACACATTTGCATCAAGGCACCATTTAATGATGCGTTTGCATATATAAATAGGATGAACCGACATTCAATCAATGTGCAGCTGATCTGTGATGAGAAATGCTATTTCTAAATGTTGTGACAAGGTGGCCAGGTGGAACTTATGACAGTTAGATCCTGCACCACAGCTCGGCTGGCAGATGTTTCGAGAGTGGTGCTATAAGACATAACTGGTTCATCTGTAAGCAAACATAAGGGCTATAATATTATAGGTTTATTCATATAGCCTACGTGTCAAGGACCCAAAACACCACTGTGGAATCTCAAAAATAAAAAGGTGTCAAGTTCACTGCATTTCATTCAATGAAACCTTGATTTCCCTTTTGCTTTTCTTAGACAATTTTGAAGGAGTTTTGCTCCTCAGTCCAAAAGCTTCTTTATATATAATTTGTTATTCATAGGTGTTATTTATTATTTATTACATACTATTTGTAAATAATGTACAAATTTGAGAGCTATTTGGGATTCGTTAAGATACATACATTCTACTACTAAATCTGGTGTTAATGCGGCGTTCGTGCAGTAAGTGAAAGCTTTCGGGAGGGTGCATATAACTCCATATTTAACCATACAAATTAATTGATGATCTGGTCATGTTTTTACAAAAGTTTCATGAATGAGGCCCATTTTGTTTATATAATAATTCACATGTTGCCACTGCAAAGTTGAGAAACAAACCTAGTCACTTTTCTCACCTGTGGCCCCATCAATCGCAAACCTCCTCAGTTCATTTCCTGCAGTAATACTGTAGTAGATCTCAGCATTGACTCCGATGTCTTTGCTGGAGGCAGAAACCCTCAGAAGCTCTGTCCCCACAGCTACATCCTCAGGCACTATAACAGCATAATCCTGCTTTTGAAAGACTGGTGGGTTATCATTTACATCCAGCACCATGACTGTGAGGTCGACTTGTGTGGAGAGGCAGCCTTCTGCGCCAGCCATGTCTGCAGCCTGAACCCTCACCCGGTACAAGTCTCTAAGCTCTCGATCCAGAGGCATCTCAAGCATCACCACTCCAGAAAAGAGGTCAATGGAGAAAACACCATCAGAGTCCAACAGATTGTATATTATTCTTCTGTTCAGTCCTGTGCCAGACACAGATGGGAGATTACGGAACAAACAACAGACCACATGGATCACTTTGAAGTCCATGACTAGAATAAATATGACTCGTCTGAGTCTGCTTTCATATACACAGAAGGTAAACCATTGAAATCTACCCCAGGCACTCCATTAATGCTTATAAGAGGTAGCCTTGGGTCAATTTAACCATAGCATAAACTGATTTTAGTAGGACCACTGATTTGACACAATTTCCAACTGTGACGATGCAAGAATATATGTTAACTGTTTATAATGTACGTTTTAACGCTCCATTGAAGAAAAAAAAACTTGACTAAAGAACGTATTGCTGAATTGTTTATAAAATGTTTGAAGGTTTCTGAAGAAAACAAAGCATAATCTTTACTCTGATTTAGCAAAGAAAATGCATTAACAGCACTAGCGGAGTAATACACACCTTCATCTGGATCACTAGCCTGCAAGCGTGTTATCAGGGTTTTGGGTGCTGCATTCTCAAATACACTGGCTAGAAATTCAGTAAAAAAGAAGGATGGTGCATTATCATTCACATCTATAACAGTAAGGAAAATTTCAGCGCGACAAAAAAGTCCGCCTCCATCTGTAGCTTGGGCTATGAGTTTATAGGCAGAGGTTCTCTCTCGGTCCAACAGAGTGGCTGTCTTCAACTCGCCTGGAAGACAAAAGAGAAAAAATATGAAAATGAAATAGTTAAAAGAATTACCAACAATTAGTTGGACATCAAGTGTAATGAATTGTTCAAAATGAAAGAACCACAAAAGACTTTCCTTCGTGTAGCCCTGTGTGCATTTGCTTGAATTGATTTAAACTTATTTATATAGCTGTATAACAATATAACATTATCTAAAAACCAGCTTTACAGAGGTTCAGATCCAAATACTCGGATTATCATTGGTTATATCATTGGCTATCGACAAGAGAAAATGCTACACGGAAGTATTTTACTAGCTGTTCATTGCTGTATGGACATTTTATCCTACAAGACAATGTCAGAAAATAGAAGTAGATAGAATGAAATGTGAATTCTCCATGTTCACATACTTTTGCCACTCAGATATATGAGGTATTGGCTCAAATCCCTTAATAAATTCATGACCAAATAAAACTTTTTGGAGGCGATATCTTTTTCTATGTTTAGAACTTATGTGAAATTCTGACAATATTGTAGGTCATATTTCTCCAAATATATACACAATTTGAAAGTGTGCACTGTGATCACAGCCCAAAACACTTGATATACACCAACTGGGCAGCACAACCATCAAGATTCAGTTGCTTGTTGTACCACATTTTTAATGATGTGGCATAACTGGCTACTTACAGTTGGATCTTACACTTTTTAACCATAAATCAAGCTGAATTGGTTTTAAGTTACCTGCTATCTCAATGTCAACTCAACACATTATGTAGTTTATAAAGCATTAAACTGATCATATGTTTGCAGTTGTACAATTTTCAAATTATAAATGGAGCCGAGTTGAGAATATGTGAGGATATGTGTGTTAAGGACAAGGACAAGGTCAAATGTTAGGAGCTTTTTATGGGAACATGCAGATGTAAATGTGTTTTACATTTGCCTGGTCATCGCCATTTGATGAAATAATATTCCTACCCCACACAATAGACTGAACACTTTCTAAAAAAAGGTCATAATCGTATCACAATCAGTGCACTAGGAACTGCATATTGTCTTATACCAGTATTAATGTCCATGTAGAAGTCTTCAACTCCTATGCCAAATAGAGAGTACTGAATTTCTGCATTGGAGCCTGTATCAAGATCTGTTGCTCCGACAGTTAGAATGACGCAGTTAATGGGTAGATCCTCCAAAAATGAGGCTTCGTATAAAGCCTAAAACAAAAACACAAAACATGACAACAAAATCAAACAAAAATATATTTAAAGACATGACTTTAGAAAACAGAAGGTTGTATTATAGGATTTTGTGTTTAGAAAACGTGCTAATAGGCATCTAGTCTGAGAAGAACATCAAAGACAGAATGAAGCTTTTGGCAAAATATGAAAGTTTGATTCAAAATGGCTCGGCAGAGTTGCCGTAATGAACCACTATTTGAGTTGTATGCTGATGTTCCAGAGAGGGAGCTAAAGAAGTAATTAAATTTCCACCGTCATTAAGAATTGAAGAAGAAGTCCCATGGAAACAAAGGGGAATGCTGTCCCCTTCTAATTTTCTAAAGATTTTGGGATTAATAGCCTTTGCCAGTTAACAGAACATACTCAAGTTATGATAGGTTTTAACAAAGACAAATGTAATTTATTTAGTACATTTACTTTATTAAATTAACTTATTTACCTGGTTACATATGGGGCTGTTGTCATTTGCATCCATGATGGTGACCTCCACGATCGTCTGGCTTGTAAACAGGCCATCGTTGGCAGTGATATTAAGCAGATATCGATCCTGTTCCTCCCTGTCTAGTGGTTGTTTCACAAACACCTTCCACTCCCCCTCTACTGGAGCTAGTGCAAACACTCCCTTAGGGTCCCCGTCTGCCCCAAAGGAAATGTTCCCAAAAAATGCAAGCATGTCACTCACAATACGTGTTATGATTTAAAATGCATGGATAAACTACTCAGCGTTATTAGAACAATTTTGACAACCTGTTTACTTTTTTCAGAATAGCATTAAAATGAATATGGCAAATAACATTCATTTAATTCTTACTCCCATTGTTTCCTGGTCCCTATTTCATTTAATTCTATATTTATAAGTGTTTACCTTGCCCTGCCTCCTGGATTCATAAATCATCCAACAATGGTCTTTTTTAATACGCACCTGAAATATGGATGCTGACCAGCCTATTCTGGTCAGAAGTGTCCAAGTCTCTTGTGCTGAGAACGGATACTACTTCTCCTATGGGGTCACTCTCCCTCATTGCACCCCTGTAGAAGCTTCTCTCAAATACAGGAGGGTTATCATTGATATCAGCAATGGCAACAGTAACCACAGCTGTGGAGGAAAGAGAGATTGTCTCGCCCAGGTCTGATGCAACCACACTGAATGTGTACGATGGACATGATTCATGGTCCAAGTCTCCAAGTGTGGTGATCCATCCTGTTTTACTGTCAATTGCAAACATGGCTCCAGCCGTAGAGTTTCTGACAGAGGGTTGGTCCTTCTCCTGATTCAGAAATGACCCGAGGCTATAGATGACCTGTCCATTTGAGCCCCAGTCAGGGTCCAGAGCCCGGACCTGGATGACTCTTGTACCTACAGGCATGCTTTCCATGACCATGGCTATATATGAGCTAGTCTCAAAGGATGGCTTGTTGTCATTCTCATCCAGCACTTTTACCTCCACGTCGACTACAGACATGGATTCCACTAGATCTTGTCTCATGATGGCTGACACTTTGAAGCAATATATGTTGACCAGTTCATAGTCTAGTGCAATAGCAAGTCTGAGAAGCCCAGTTTCTCTCTCAATTATAAAGGTTTCACCCTGGTTGCTCGCCATTGTTTCACCTATTACGACAGCAAGGACTGCTCTCTGACCTGGAGTTAGGTAGATTGAGCCTAAAGCTGTCCCAACTGGTGTATGCTCTGGAACAGTAAAGGAATACTGGGGCTGGGTGAATGTTGGTATGCTAGCATCAGATGGCAGTACATGGATGAACGCTGACACTAAGGAATGTTTAGCAGGAGCTCCTCCATCTGTGGCTTTGACAAAGAAAGACAGAACTGTTCCTCTTAAATGAGCCATGCTTCCTTTTGTGACCATCCAACCAGTATCAGACTCAATCTCTAATACATCCACTAAAGGAAGCCGTGCTTCACTGTACAGTGAATAACTCACCTTGCCATTGTCCCCAGCATCTGAGTCCTGAGCCTGGATTTGTGTCACCAGTGAACTGGGGCAATGTTAGCCTTTACACTAACTCTATACTCTATTGCCCTGAAGCACGGTGCATTATCATTTTCATCAGTTAACATTACTCTAACAGTACAGAATGAAGCTCTTCCTCCTCCATCCAATGCCATTACCATCAGCACAATGTCTCTGTTCGAAGGATTTTCTCTGTCTAAATTCTGAGCAGTACTGATCACTCCATCTGCTCCTATGCTAAACAAAGACTTTCCAAGGTCGTTGATGAACGAATACACAATCTGACCAAAAAGTCCAGGGTCCTCATCTGTAGCCCCTATTTGTATTACTCTGGTTCCTGTAGGTGCGTTCTCTTTTACCTCAGCAAGGTAAAACCTTTGGCTAATGACTGGGCTATATAGATTAGAACCCAAAATCCGTATCTTTGCCTGCGCAGTACTAGTAAACACACCATCTGACACAGACACATTGAGCGTGTACATCATCTGTATGCCCTGTCTGCGCTGATTCGACATTGAGATGACTCCCGTCTGAGAATCCATGACGAAGCTCATTCTGTCATCTCCAGAAAGTATACTGTACCTTAGCCTGTCAACATCTGAGCTGTCTGCATCAGTAGCTTGGGCACAGGCCACAAAGTGTCCCTTGGGAGCAAGTTCGCTGACAAATGCTTCGTAGAGTGGCTGGTTAAAGGACGGAGGATTGTCATTTATGTCATTTACTAAAACCGTGACTGTGATCTCATTGCTTTGGACAGGAAAGCCGTTGTCTGTCGCCTGGACGATGAAACTGTAACTCTGGACAAGTTCATAGTCCAAAAGCTGGGCTGTCACTACAAGACCACTGCTGCTGTCGATACTGAAGAAGTCTGTGTAGTTAAAAGTATCTGTAAGAATCTGGTAACGCACAGCACCATTGGATTCTGAGTCCTTATCTGTCGCTAAGATCTGCACTACTGCAGTCCCAGTCATCGAGTTCTCATTCAGTGTGGCAGAGTATGAGGCTTTTTCAAATACAGGCCTGTTGTCATTCACATCTAAAACAACAATGTCAACATCCACTTCAGAGTTAACTCCAGAGAATGTGTCAGTGGCCCTTACTGTAAGTCTGTAGTAACGAGTAGTCTCATAATCTAAGGGGTAAATGACATAGATAACACCACTGTCAAAGCCAATGTCGAACTGAAGAGAAGGGTCCCTATTCACAATGGTGTAGGCAGTGTTTTGTCCTTCAGGACTTGTAGCATTTATATTTAATATTGGGGTTGACACAGCTACATCCTCTCTAACTGAAATGCTATAAAATTGCTTGTCAAAAACAGGCATGGCTTTGTTAACTACTCGGACTGGGAGCTCCACTGCAGTGAAGAGGGAGGGGTCACCTCCATCGCATGCAATAATGACCAGAGAGAATTCGACATTAGACAGCTCTGCTTCAAAAATTCTTTTAAGGATGAGCTCACCGCTTTCGCTGTTCATCTCAAAATGTCGATGTTCCTCCTTGAGCTCATAAGAAACTAGCCCATTTATTCCTCTGTCCAGATCTGTGGCTGAAACCTGAAATATGGATGAGCCAACCTGTGCATCAAGATGCACTGCAGCATAGTACGGAAGGCCAACAAATTCAGGTGCGTTATCATTGACGTCCTCCACTTGCACATACACAGTAACCCTGGACACCCTCAGCTGATCATACTCGCGACCTGCTTCTACCACCAGCTCATAGAATTCTTGGTCCTCGCGATCAAACAGGACTCCTGTTGTCTGTATCACTCCAGACGTGGGTCGGACAGAAAAGTGAATGCCTGGGTTTAACAGTGTATACCTAAGGGGTTCGTTCAAACGATTTCCTACGACAGTGACTACCACCAACGTAGATATGTTTAAAGTGTTCTCCAGCACAAAAGATGTGTATGAGGGCTGACTGAAAAAAAGGCCACTATCCATAGCCTCCCTGACTAGGAGAGTCACAAGAGCTGTGCAGGTGTAACGTCCATCTGATACCACAATTTTGAAGCAGTACCGGTCTTGGGACAGTTTTTTGTTTGTGACTGTAAGAATGCCAGTATTAGGATCAATGGCAAAGTGTTCCACATTGTTATCAGAGAATGAGTAGATCAGATTTGAATCTGTGTCAGGATCAGACGCCTTTACTCTCAATGCTTCTGCACCTTCGTATGTAGGAAGAAGCACAATGGCATCATAAGCATCCTGCGAAAACCTAGGAGGTGAATCGTTAACATTCACCACTTTAACTACAACCTCAACTGGACTATTTGCTGTCAGCTCTGGGCTTCCACTGTCCCTGACGCTGACACGGAAGTAGAACTCACTTAAATTCTCATAGTCCAGGTTAGCAATAGTTCTTATTGATCCTGTACCAGAGTCCACAGTGAAGAACAGCTTAGCCATATCCTCCATAATCTGAAAGACTAATAGAGAATTCTGATTCCAATCTACATCAATGGCTCGGATCACCAGGGGACTTCCATCCTCACCTAAAACCACACTGTTTATGGGAGCTGCTTCGCTAATGCTCCCAAAGTAGCACAGCTGTTTAAGCACTGGTGGATTATCATTTTCGTCAACCACTTGAATATTAACTGTAGCACTGGAAACAGTCTCCGCCATGTTGACAGCCTGAACAACCAACATATAGAATGCTGTTTCCTCAAAATCTAAGGACTTCCGAGTTGTGATTACACCCGTGTAGCGGTTGATTGTAAACATCCTCTCGTGGTTTCCTTGTATAATGTTGTATATGAGTTCTGAGCGGCTCATGGCCCTGACGATTGTAACTACGGCTCCTATGGGCAAATTCTCAGTGACCTCAGCCTGATACTCTGATTGGGTGAACTTGGGGCTAGATAGAGCTGAGAATGATATGACAATCCTTACAGTGGCTGTGGCACTTAGAGACGGAGTGCCTCCATCAGTGGCACAGACAGTAAGGGCGTAATGACCAGCGGACGTGAGGTCAAGCTCTCTAGATGTTGAAATGATGCCAGATAGTGAATCAATTCCAAATGCACTACCAGTGTTACCTGAAAACAACAAAAAAAATATTTTTTTACCAAATAAAATATGAATAGCCTCACATCATATAAACATATCAAGTAGACTGAAACTGTTAAAGCAACCTGGAGATGTAAGCAATAGGGTTATTCAAAAAAGGTAAGAAAACTACCTGCTTCAATTGAATAAATCAGCTCCTTATTCCTTCCTGTATCTCTGTCCAAGGCTGTGACCTGTATAACAGGCATCCCAGGAGAAGCTGAGTCGACGACCATTCCATTATACGATGTGTGTGTGAAGAAAGGACTCTGATCATTGGAATCCTGTATATTTACTATGATCCGTGCCAAGTCTCTGTAATATGGTAGTTCCTGATCTTTTACCTATAGAAAAAGAACAGAGTTAGTAAAAAGGCAGATCAAACTCTATAATGGGTAAATCATAAAAGTGAAAATAGCAGTATAGTTGGCTGCTTTCTTATCAATATTTCTTTCTCACATTTAGCATTTACAAAATCAATAATCCGCTGAATGTAACAGATTTTACTTTCTTCAAATTGCATTCCTAATGGTGAGATAATATGTATGTTTGTTTTTCCTTACCATAATAGTGAGAGTGTGCTGTGTACATGCCTCATAGTCCAACGCATCAGCTGTGTACATAATACCAGTACCAGGGTTGATTCGGAACATGCGCATGCTGACTGGATCGACACTGCTATAGATAGAATAGCTTAGTTTGGCTCGTTCATCCACATCCATGGCTTTGACTTTCAAAAACTCTGTGTCCACCGGTGAGTCCTCTGATAATGAAACCTCATATACAGGTTGTGAGAATGCTGGAGGATTGTCATTATAGTCCAACACTCTGATATAAACCTGAAGGTAAAAGGAAACAATAATTTTACTATCCGTATTAAGCAAAAAGAGGAACCAGAGAAAATGTTTCATAGGTTGTAATGACATGATTCTTGAAGAACTCCAACCTTTGTGGTTGCAATATTGGTCCCATCTGTCACTTGGACAGTCATGTTGTAGAACAACTGAGTCTCTGCATCCAGGGGCCTTGTCAATACTATGGTCCCCATTCCCCTCTTAATATCAAAATATCTGTCCGGTTTTCCTATTACTAAAAACAGAAGCAAGTAAATTGGCATAATATAAAAGAAAACATTTCTTTAACCAAGAAATAATCTTAGCAAGTGGACAAAATATTTATGATATTATATATCTGGGGTACAAAATCTTCAGTCATTTTCCCAGTAATATAACAATCTGATTTGGAAAAGCTATTTCCATGCTGCAAATGAAAGTTTTATGGACTTCATAACATCCCTTTGCTGGCACTTTTCTCATCAGTTACAGACTCTTATCTCAATCTGCCTTAAACAGCTGCAAATAGGTGCAGGACGCTCTGCTGCAGATCCTCAAGTCATTAATTCCAGTCCACTCTGAGAAATGAGGGCATTTTTAGTATTCATTGCATGTATCTCATTCAATTTCACTCAATTTCCATCGCACTTAACTGAGATCAGTAGAAGCTGAATCTGACAGGTGTCTGAGGATTCACTGTTTACTGTAACAAGAGTTGTGTTTTTTGCCCCAAGCAAGCCAAGCTCCAAAAGTAAGTACTAGAAAGTAGGATAAGCTACTTTATAATGGGAAATGCAGAATGCACCCAAAATACAGAGAGGTTTCTCACCACCAGTGGTGGCTGTACAGTTTGTAGCACAGGAAGCGTGAGGGATGTAGAACATTTCTTGTGATGATTTTTCTCCTTGTTAATGAGATAGAAAGGAACAGAGAGTAAGACAAGACGATCGCAAGAGTAATAACAAGAAGTTGAACAAAATTACACATTTTGTCTTTTGTGTTGATTTAACATCTTAAGCAATCAAATCAGTGAAGAGGGCTCAGAAGATTAGATCTTCCTACACAGAAATGCAGAATAAGTTCAGATAAACGTCACTCATGCTGTATCTCACCAGTGATTTCAAACCAGAGTGGTGTGTCGTTTTGCCTCACAGAGACGATGCCCACAGTTTCAGACACTTTAGCATTCTCTGCTATGGTAAAATTGTAGCTACGTGCTGTAAATTGCAAGGCCTCTGGCAAAGTCAAAGGCTTCTGGATCCACTCGACATGCAGTTTTGCAGTTGACCACTTCTGAGGAATGCCACTGTCCATGGCTTTTATCTGTGAAGGTTAAAAATACACTGTCAGGCATAAAATAGGTTGCAGCTGACATTTGAAAAATGGTTAACAGACTTGGCTTTAAAAGAACAGTGGAATCTTGCTGTGCATCAGTTGTTCCCTTCATAGATGTGTTATGTACCATGAGGATGTCATAACTCCCTGCTGAAACCATCTTCCTGGAATACACCATGGCGTTCTTAGTATCAATAAAGAATTTGCCGTCTTCATTTCCGTCGACAATACTGTAGGTAAGCTCTGCATTAGGCCCTTCATCCTGGTCATATGCGAAGACTCTATAGACAGGATTTCCACGTTTATTCCGGTCCCGTTCTGGGAGGCTTAGGCAGTACAACCCCTTAGGGAACTCAGGCTTGTTGTCATTCTCATCTTGAATATGCACTATTACCCAAACTGTGGACTGCCTGGAGACACCACTTCCATCCATAACTGTTACCTGAATGCAGATCAACATTTGAAAACAAATGATATTCATAAACTGGAGCAAACATATGGAAGTAAACAAGTGAAGTCAATTTGATTACGAAGAACAACAGATAGGTTGGTTGACATTCAGTCTTATCAAATATGTTTTCCAAAATATTGTATTACTTTGCAGTGATGTATTAGCAAACAAAATAAGCTAAATTGATAGAACCAGGAAAAAATGCTGAATAATTTAATAGCAATTTGACCAAAATCTCTCAATCTCAATCTCTCAAAAGCACAAGATGAGATTAATATAGTACAGTATCTCACAAAAGTGAGTACACCCCTCATATTGTTGTAACTATATTATCATGTCTTTTCATTTTCCAACACTGAAGAAGCCAAAGAAATCTTGATATAATGTAAAGTAGTCAGTCTACAGCTTGCATAACACTGTAAATTTGCTGTGCCTTCAAAATAACAACACACAGCCATTAACGTAAAACAACTGGAAACAAAAGTGAGTACACCACTTAGTTAAAAAAAAATAGCACAAATAGGTTTTGTTCATACAGTACTAAGCAAAACAGGAATATTATAATGAGCATATATATATTTATGTGATATGAAGTGAATATGAATTTATCAAGAGTGATCTCTTTTGGAAGAATCTGAAGAAGCTTCTTTTAAATATCAGTACAAAAGAGTATTACGGCATAACAAAGCCAAGTTAGATATTTTGAGGTCCAATCGTCAACAGAATGTTATACAAACCCAATTCTAATGAAGTTGAACATGTAAAACATACATATTAAAACATAACATATTTGCAAATCCTTTTCAACCCATATTCAATTGAAAACACTACAAATACAAGGTATTTAATGAGCAAACAGATAAACAGATTACTTTTGCAAATATTGACTCATTTTGAATTTGATGCCTGCAACACGTTCCAAAAAAGTTGAAACAAGGGCAACAAAAAATTAAGAAAGTTGAGAAATGCTCAAAAACTTCTGTTTCCACAGGTGAGTGTGATGATTGGGTATAAAGGGAGCATCATTTAGAAGCAAGAATGGGGCGAGGTTCACCACTTGAACAACTGCATGAGCAAATAGTCCAACAGTTTAAGAACAACGTTTCTCATTGTGTAGTTCCAAGGAATTTAGAGATTTCATAATCTACAGTCCATGATATTATCAAAAGATTCAGAGAATCTCGAGAAATCTCTGCATGTAAGCAGCAAGTCTATAAACCAACACTGAATGCCCACGACTTTTGATCCCTCACTCTAATATTATCATATGGGTTCAGGAACACTTCCGAAAACCATTGTCAGTAAACACATTTAATCGCTCTGTCTACAAGTGCAAGTTAAAACTCTACCATGTAAAGCAAAAGCCATATATCAACAACATCCAGAAACACCGACGGCTTCTTTGGGTTCGAGTTCATGTGAGATTCAATTCAATTCAAATTTATTTATATAGCACTTTTTACAATGGTGCATTGTCTCAAAGCAGCTTAACAATATTATATTATCTTAAAAGGCCAATCCCAAGTTGAGCAAGCCTAGGGCGACAGTGGCAAGTGTTGCCCCATATTGTTGATGTGGTTGATGTAAATATTACCACAAGAACATAAGTCAATTATTTATAGAACTCTATTTACAATAGAAATTGTCTCAGATCAGTTTTGCAAACTGTCTAGGTTCCAATACATAAAAGCAGGGCAACAATGGCAGGGGAAACTCCCTAAATGTGATGATCAAAATTGGACCCATCTCTCTGGGTGGCCTAAATGCAAAATGTAAGAATTCCAATAAGTCATATAAATAAATGAATAAATAATTGAGGTAATACACAGAAGCTTAAAAATAATAATTAAGTAATTAACACTTAGGTTTATAAAATCCTATACAATCTCACTGAGCTATACAAATCAGTAATTGAAAAACAACTGCCAGATAATAACGTGATGGCAGACTTGCACAGTGGGAATCATGGTGTAGAAGTGTGTGAAATTCAGTGTGCTATTGACTACCCCAGACGCGCGCGCACACATGCACACACACGACAATTCAACCATCCAGGCAGACTGCCAGTCTCAGCCTGCTTTGCCCTACAGGACAACATGCCAAAAATAGTTAATGGTTCCACTGCATATGTATGCTAGGGAAAAAAAACAAGGGTCTATATTTAGTCAGACGGTGTGCGAGTGAATTTAAATGGTTGACAGTCCTCCAGAAGCTCGATGGTTAAGCAGATTACATGGCCTGCTTTCTGCTGAAATTAGAAAATATACTGAGGGTGATGTGAGAAGGACTATATAAAGGTGTATGAAGATCTATATTTATTTTCCAATATGTTAAAAAAACCCTACACATTTAAATTACAAAGATTTGATATTTAAGTTTGTCAGTAAAAATGCGATTACGATCACATCATGTTAAACTGTTATCTCGTTAATCTTAGCAGCCCTAGTTTTGATTATCTATAATGTCATGTCAATTCATAAATACTAATTTAATGAAAAACCCAGAAAGAATCTATCAAAATAAATAACAAATAAATAAAAGTTTATTGTAATAATCAATACAGTAATAAATCTTGCTCTGGTACAAAATGTACTTACTCGTTTGTCAATGTCGTTGTGCTGCAGCTGAACAAATCGAGCGCTGATGGCAGCGATGTAGCTCTGTTGATTGGAGAAAGCCACTCGACCCGCCCCTTTGGGGTACTTGAGCTCAGGATCAGTATCGATACCAGCATAGCACACACCTCCATACAACCTGTCCATAATCATAGCCAGTTCCACTAAAGACACAGACACACATACAGACACACATACAGACACACATACAGACAGGCACAGAGACAGACAGGCACAGAGACAGACAGGCACAGAGACAGACAGGCACAGAGACAGACAGGCACAGAGACAGGCACAGAGACAGGCACAGAGACAGGCACAGAGACAGG
>JAUZSU010134613.1:0-16230 GCA_034780255.1 Parotocinclus maculicauda
TGGAACTTGGGAATTTTGAACACATTTTCAGACATTCAAAGGTCTGTGATTTTTTTTTTTGCTACCTAATTAAAAAAAACAAAACAATTCCAACTTCGAAGATTATTAAAACCTGTATGAGTATGACCCATCCTCAGGGTGTGTCTGAAATGAATTGTATTCTGACCTCGAACAAATTCGAGTTTGAACAGTCTTTTGGAACGAAATAAGTTCGATTTCCGAGGTTTCACTGTATACAAATTTTGTATTCTGTGTCCAATCCAGGTAATGACCCTTGGAGTACAAACCTGTGCAGATCATCTGGATCACAATTGGCAAGGAATGAAGTGACAGACTTAGCCACGTCTTCATTAGTGAGAACGTCCCAGAGTCCATCAGTGGCCATCACCAGCACATCATCGGTTCCATGCTCCAGCTCTGTCAGGTTATACACTTTGACCTGCACAGACACATCACAGTGACTCTACATTACTTCTGGGGATTGCTTTTGCAGGGTGCAGGATGAAGGTCACAAGTTTGAAACTTTGCAGTGTTTCAGCAGTCCTCCATGTAACCTTTGAAACAGATGCTAAAAATGCTAAGCACGTCGCTTAGCACAACCTGATACGAGAGCTCATTAGCAGATAGGTCAAAGGAGGCAGTGATATGCCTTGAATCCTGCAGCTCCTCAGAAGACAGTTTTACCGAAAAAAGGCTGGCGAAGGGGAAAAGAAGCTAAACTGCAAAAGCAGGGCAAGAAGATGTATAACAGCAGGCCTGGAAAATGAACTCAAACTGAACTTCTGAACTAATGAATTAAAAATCAAAAGACTTTTCCTGTGCCAGGCTTAAAAAAAAGATCAGACAGTCTACAGTAAACCAAAAAGACAGCGAGGCTTTGAGTGCACTGCAGAAGGGAAGACAACGGAGGAGGGGATTTCGGTTTTTGCTTTGAATTTGGAACTCAGACAGCATGTGAAGAGACAAAGCTGTGCCTTCAAAAACACTGGGTTTTAGGGCAGATTGTGCACAAGATATGTAGATAAGACAGTAAGTAAAAAAAGCATTTTGTAAAATTACCATTCGGTATCATTTCGCATGAATGCAAAGCTATCAGAAGCTATTCAGATACAACCCTTGGAGGTTCTGGTCCACAATCCACTACCATAACTGCTGTGCCACTATAGTACGACTTACATAGTACGAGTGACAGCCGCATTTTAACACACGTTCTTGTCAGTTCATAATCATGTGTCTAAGATTCAAACAAAACCAAGGTTTACATGGTATTAAACTGGTCTGCTTATGTGTATAAAACACTGATAGATCATTTCATTTATTCTTTCAGACCACTGACCCAAAATGAATGATTATAGTGTATTTACGCACACACACACACAGGGGCAAAAAATGTTCACCTACTGATGAAAGATGAGAGAGGTCTATAATTTTCATCATAGGTAAACTTCAACTATGAGAGAGAAAAAGAAAAAACCCAGGAAAACACATTGTAGGCGATATATATATATATATATTCATTCATTCATTATCTTTTCCGCTTATTCCACTTGGGGTCGCGGCCCAGCCGGTGCCCACCCGGTGCCCACCCGGCAACTGTGGGCGCAAGGGCAGGAACAACCCCAGATGGGATGCCAATCCATCGTAGGGCACACTCACACACACATGCACTCACACATACACTAAGGGACACTTTTAGAGACACCAATTAACCTAACGTGCATGTCTTTTGACTGTGTAAACCCACGCAGGCAAGGGGAAGACATGCAGACTCCACACATATATATATAGGGGGAGCTTAGCATTTGTTTGTCATGTTACTCTTCACAGTTATATACCTCTAACTCAGAAAAAGACTCCAAAAGCATAGCCCTCAGGATTCGGAAATGGGTCACAGGGAAAAATATAACTGGGCTGAAATCACTATTCCCTACCTTCTACATACCATACACCAATCAATCAGAGCATTAAAACCACCTGCCAAATATCATGTAGAATCCCCATCTTGCCACCAAGCCTCTGACCTACTCCATAAAATCTCTGAAGGTTTCCCCGTGGTATCTCGCAACAAGGTGTTAGCAGCAGATCCTATACGTCCTAGAACTTGTGTAGTGAGGCGTCATGGATCTCGTTTGTTTGTTCATTAACTAAGCAATTGTTCAACCACGTACAGTTTAAAAGTTCACATGCCGTCTATTAATCTCGAGGAGTCCTGCAAAGGCAATTTTGATTATAAAACATTTGTTACTAACCTAACCTTTTTCTACACCCCAAATACATCACAAATGCTTCAAAGCAGCAGCAATGACACCAAAACTAACAGCATTCTTTTGTAATACTTGGCCCTATAATAAAGTGGATAATGAGAGCTTTCAAAACTTTAACAAATGCTTTATTCAAACCTTCGACCATCCAGTGCTGAAAATGCTAAGCTTTTCCTAACTTCAAACTAGGTCTTAAACCCGTGGTCCATGTAGTGTAGTTTATAGCTCTGCCACCTGAGCACCATCTTTAATATTATTAGTTATTAATAGCAGTTAGAAAAAAAGTACTTTATTCTACATAT
This sequence comes from Parotocinclus maculicauda, assembly GCA_034780255.1. Taxonomy (NCBI): domain Eukaryota; kingdom Metazoa; phylum Chordata; class Actinopteri; order Siluriformes; family Loricariidae; genus Parotocinclus; species Parotocinclus maculicauda. Next base: position 2,564 of record JAUZSU010134613.1, read on the forward strand.
GAAAAATATTTTATTATTATTATTATTTTTTTTTAAAATTCATTTTATGGGTAAAATATCTAGAATATTCTCATACTAAAGCCAAACGTGCTCATTAATAGGTATTAACACCTCATTTTCCACCTTTGTATGAGGTTTGTCAGCTAAAAAGTTGCTTCTGAATTTGTGTACAAACAGTATATTTAGTGATGCCATAAAGGCTAAATATGTTAATATATAAATGTGAATATGAATATGTAAATGTAGGTATATCTATATATGAGTCAAGGGCTGGGTCAGCGGTCATGTGACGCAGACCAATGGTGCCCCATAATTTAGTGAATTATGACTAAGTAATACATGCTTTCCATTGAAGAATGCATTCTATTATATCATACACTCGTTGGCTGTATAGCTTTATGAAGGAAAAAAACTACATTTGTAATAACAGCTAATAAGAGCATGGAAAATTATAAATAATACATCCATAATTAAACCATTTATCTCAGCCATAAAACAAAGCCATTAAACTCATAAAACCATAGCTCAGTACTGTGTGAACCAGCTTACCTCTGGGCAGCAGGACAAAAACGGCTTGATGTAGATATTAGAGTCATGGACTTTGAGGTCATGATCACCAAGGCCACGAGTCACGCCTATCGTAGCCATCACTCGAGCCTGTAGAAGAGTCAACTGCTCATTATGATGACTGTAACAGTACTCAGAAGAAAAATATGATCATTCAATGGATCAACAGCTACTGTGAACCCTCACTATTAAATGCTGAATAGTTTGCCATTGGAGTAGAACAGAACAGTGAAGGCCCACGCCTTAAGCTGCTGTGATTTCTCTCATTATCTCCATCGAATAAAAAAAATACGTTTAAGAGAACACAAGAACTCACCCAAGTTAGATGAATCATGAAGAAAATAGTAATATGCACTAATCAGTCATTTCTTCAACAGCATGTTAATGCTAATATCTAATCAGCCAATCAGATGGTGGAAGCTTGGTGCATTTAGGCATGTAGACATGGTCAAGATGACCTGCTGAAGTTCAAACCGAGCATCAAAATAGTGAAGAAAGGTGATTTAAGTGACTTTTTGAACATTGCATGGTTGTTGGTGGTAGAAAGGCTAATATTTCTGAAAATTATGATCCACTGGGATTTTCATGCATATATTGGGGTTTACAGACAATGGTCCAAAAAAAGAGAACGCCAGAGGTCACAGGGGAATGGTCAGATGAGGCGAAGTCCAGCAACTCTGTTAAACCTAATTTCTGCTACATGTACACATGGTCTGTTCCTAATGACAGACCCAGGACCTGCTGAAGGAATTACAGCTCACGGTAGGCATAGGAACATCTGAGGATGACCCATGAGGAGCGAGAATCTGTGGCTGGGAATAGAGAAGTCTGGGCTAACCTCCACCACCGGCCCTCATCAGGAAAAGCAGATGGAATCTGAGACAGATTGCCCTAGATTGAGATGTGCTTTACTAAGATGTATTTTTGAAGATTGATTTTCGTGAAATAAATTTGCTTCAGTGCATTCAAAGTGAGATGGTCAGGCACAGAATCAGCCCGTAACTTTGCAACAGACGGAAAAACAAAACACTGATCTATAACAATGACCTGTGGAGACGGCAGGTGCCAAGTGATAGAGCCAGAATAGAAGACATATCTAGCACGGATACTGAGAACTGCTCTGCTTTGTACTTGCTTTCAAGGTGTGGGTCTGATGAGGGCGCTCTCTGTAAGATCCAAGCTTTGAGGATGTTGGTCTGGAAAAGAATCTGTATGCCGCCTCTTTTACTGAGTTTCTGCCTCGCCAGGGGTTTTTTGAATTTCAGATTTCCTGTCTCATGTCAATTCAATTAAATTCAATTGTATTTGTATAGCGCTTTTTACAATAGACATTGATACAAAGCAGCTTTACATTGATGTATGAACAAGTGTCAGAAATTGAGATTCTATTTGTCCCTTATGAGCAAGCCAATGGTGACAGTGGCAAGGAAAAACTTCCTGAGATTAAGAGGAAGAAACCTTGAGAGGAACCAGACTCAGAAGGGAAACCCATTCTTATTTGGGTCATAAAATGATTAACATTATTTATGAAACATATAAATGTATTAAGTCTATGTAGAGATGGGAGATCGTTCCGTCTGATAGGAGAGGGAGCATCCTTGGCATGGCTGATCTTTCATTCTGATATCATCTCCCACAGCAGGGTCACCATTGGAGCGAGAACCTCAAATGTCTTACGGTTAGGTCAATAGTGTGCCAGGCCAGGGGTGCCCCACATGCTTGGCAGAGGCAAAATGTGTCAGTCAGTAGGGAAACTTCTTCTTTGAATAAATCCTACGTAAGCAGATTGATCACAGATCCCTGCATGATCCAAAGACCCAGCACTACACTGCATCATTTCAGATAAATGGGCCGTTTCTCCTCTGTAACCTTCTATGGATGAACTCCGAGAAGCACTGTGCGCTGCTTTAATGCCATGCAGTCAGACGTTCCTGCAGGTCTTGGAGAGCTGGCTGTGTGATCAGAGCGACCGCAGTATCTAATGACAGTCTGAAGATGAGAGCAGCCCCCAGCTGAGAGCCTTACCACTGACTCTAAGTGCAGACAGAGCCCCAGGGAGACACAGAAAGCTCATCATCATTCCACCAGCACAGCTAGGCTCACAGTTAATCTTACTCTCAGCCGTACCCCTGCAATCTTCCTTTCAAACCTGGCACTATTCTTGCACATCTCTGATTCCAGTCTTTAATTCTGGTTCTGGTTAACTCTTTTCCTTGCACGTCTGTGTTATATTTTGTTAACAAGAGCTGAACTGAGTGCACCACTTGTTAACCTGTAGATCTGGATCAATTGCTCCTTACCTTTTTCCCTTCACCATATATTAAAGGGAATCTGAGGTCCTCATCTTCAATGGTTTTATACGCCCTTTAAAAAAGGAAAATATGTTTTAGTAAGGCTTATTTATCGTATTTTATAACAGAACATAGAATCAGTCAAATACTTGTAAACAACTAATTGCGTTTATTTTACCGCAGTCACTAAGTGAGTGAAAATGCATGTAATAATGCAATAAATGCAGGAAAACTGATAGTAAGTAATCTGATAAACTACACTGCTCACAAATATTAGGATATCCCCTTAATTATTAGTATCCTAATAGTACACAATGTTGCCCTTTTTACAACTATCTCTAAATGGCAATCTTATTTTTTGCTTCACAGATCCTGCATATAATTCCAGGGTTTCCAGATCTCGTGAGAAAACAAGCAATCAGGTCTATTGAAAGCAAGCCCAAAAGAAGTGACCTGCCCAAGCAGATGACCTACTACAAGGTGAGAGTGTGACCAATTGATCAGTAAATACAGGATCATGAGCAAAACCAAATAAGCACTTTAGAAACAAGCCCCAAAAACCTGTAACTGGTAATTACCAATACATGCAAGTGACTTTCTAGACAAATTAGGCATTTTTTTAGAATAAGCAAACCTGGCAACTGTGCATACTGTGTGTCACGATGGGTCATCAACAGAACATTTGTCATCTAACAGCTTTTAAACCTTTCTAGAAGCTTTTATTTATTTTAGATTTTTTTGACAGAGCTCAGAACTTGATTGTTAATGGTTAACTATATTGATATTGGTGCATTACAATTAGTGTTGGGCATGTTAAGTCATTTTGTAATTAAATCCTGAGCACATAAAAACAAATGATCGTTTTTACTTGTTATTCAAAGTCTTATATGTGCATTAAATAATTTTCTTTGACCTAATAGCACACATGTAACAACCACAAATCCATTTTTGCTTTCAAAGAACAAACATTTGCAAGTAAATTACCAAGCCAGTTTAGCTTTAAATTCATTTAGTTTTATATGTATTTAGTTTATAGTGGTTCTTAAGAGGGTGTGAACCCTTTAGATTTAGTATCTGCATAAATATTACCCAAAACATCATCTGAAAAGTAGATAAAGATAACCCAGTTAAACCAATAAGACCAAAATCTTAATACTGAGAGTTTCAAAGGTGTTATATTGTGTTCATTGTGACCCCCTTGTGCAGCAATAACTGTAACTAAACATTTCGGTCAACTATTGATCAGTCTTGAATTCATACACATTTCCCGCATTTAGCAGACGCCCTTATCCAAAGCGACTTACAACTGATACAATCTTACAATCCAAGCAATGGTGGGTTAAGGGCCTTGCTCAAGGACCCAACTGTGGCAGCTTGGCAGAGGCGGGATTCGAACCCTGGATCTTCTGGAGAAACACTTCACTGTGTACTTGGGGAAGGCCAGTCCATAAAGGCATGGTTGAGTGAATTTGATGTGGAAGAAGACTGGCCCATACAGACACAGTCTAAAATCTGGAGGAAAGCTTTTCCAGAATAGTGCGAACTGTTAAAGCTACGCAGGGGTACCAACTCCATATTAATACCTATGGATTTAAAATTGGCTGTCACAAAGGTGTAGGTGTACTTAGATGGTGAAATTAGAGTCAGGTGTTTTCAATCAATGCAATAACAATCAGGTGTGAGTGGGCAGCCTTTTTTTATTTAAAGAACAGAGCTCTATTAAAGTCTGCCCTTCACATCACATGTTTGTGGAAGTGTATCATGGCACAAACAAAGGAGATTTCTGAGGTCCTCAGAAAAAAAATTGTTGATGCTCATCAGCCTGAAAAAGGTTAAAAAACCATCTCTAAAGAGTCAATCAACAGTTAAGACATATTGTGTACACATAGAGGAAATTCATTGATACCCTCCCCAGGAGTGGTCGACCAACAAAGATCACTCCAAGAGCAAGGCGTATAATAGTTAGCGAGGTCACAAAGGACCCCAGGGGAACTTCTAAGCAACTGAAGGCCTCGCTCACATTTTCTAATGTTAATGTTCATGGGTCAACTTTCAGGAAAACACTGAATAACAATGGTGTGAAAGGATAAAACCAAAATAAACTTTTCGGTTTACATGAAACGCATTATGTTTGGGAAAGGAAAACACTGCATTCCTGCATAAGAACCTTGTCATATCTGTGAAACATGGTGGTGGTAGTATCATGGTTTGGGCTTGTTTTGCTGCATCTGGGCCAGGATGGCTTGCCATCATTGATGGAACAAAGAATTCTGAATTATAAAGAAAAATGTCAGGACATCTGCCCATGAACTGAATCTCAAGAGAAGGTGGGTAATGCAGCAAGATAACGACCCTAACACCCTACACAAGTCGTTCTACCAAAGTATGGATAAAAAATAATAAAATGTATGTTTTGGAATGGCCAAGTTAAAGTCTTGACCTTAATCCCATCAAAATGTTGTGGGAGTGTTACGCTAGGGCACCCTTGAGATCTCGCAAGACCGTTTCTGGTCTCGCTAAATCCCCAGGATCCCTATCGGGTTTTAAGACCGGAGCCCGTAATGCAGAATCCACAGACAGACAACAAATCTTGGCAAAATCAAAGAACATTTACTAACAAAAGACACATAAAGGAGGCATTTAAATGATAGGTAAAAATGAGTTCACACACGAGATCGGTGGTGCGTAGAGCCCAGAGTCCAGAGTCCTGTGGTGGGGCCGAGGTGACCACTTCATAGCAGTCCAGGGGTCCGCGAACAGCCTGGGCACTGAGGGTCCGCTGGGGTCCGTTGAGTCGAGTTCCAGGGCGACAGGGTCCCAGGGGTTCGCGAACGAGCTGGAGCGAAGAGGGTCCCACGGTGACGTGGGGGTCGCAGTACCGCCATAATGGCTTCGCACCAGAGGGTCCAGGACGGCTCCCATGCTGGGGTCCAAGCAACAGCGCCTATGGGAGCCAGTGTACCGCGAACGAGCCCATATAAAGGAAAAGAAAACTAAAAACAGCCTGAACAGAAAGAAAGTAAAAGGACATTAAGAGGAAAGGACGGCTTTCAGAACCGAGGATCTATAGACGGCTTTGATGGCCAAAGATCCAGGGGTCGGCACTGATAGTGACCCTATAGCAGCTTCTGGTGGCAAGGATCCGGAGGCGACCCCTCCGGCCACGGATTCAAAAGCGAGTTCGAGCCGGAGGTCCAGGGTACAGCCCCCCTTCCAGCCTTGTGTCCCGGGCACCATCAGCTGCTGGGGAAGACAAGCGGGGGAGTCCATACAGGACTATAAAAACGAAACAAAAAAATTTTTGCGTGCACAGACAAAGGGAACACTCAAAACGTGACGCAAAACAGACGGGTATTAACGTAATGAGCCGGCGAACACAAACGTGTTCGATCAAAATACAAAACCAATTAACTGAAATGAAAAACAGGTGGAGAATCAAAACAAGGGGCATTACGGACGTAAAATAACACACTGCGGCGAACAACGCAAAAAGGCTCGCAGCGCAAACCCTAACAGGGAGGGCCTGGAGTGAGCAGTTAATGTGAGGAAACCCACCCACTGATTAACAGTTACTGGAAACGTTTAGTACTGCTCACATAAATTGGGGGATATTTTAAAATAACTTTTGTGAGAAATGTATTTAGTATATAAATTAGTATACAGTACTGTGCAAAAGTCTTTGGCCACCACGCCACCATTAGACTTGTTGTTTTAGTGATGGTATAATAACCAGGGATTCACACTAAATACTGACCTTGGCCTGCAGAAGCCATTTTGTTTTGAGAATTTTTTTTTATTTTGTATACAAATGTCATGTATTTTCTGTTTGTATCCTAATGACGAGACTGGGAAATAATTATATATATGGTCATTACCCTTGCTAAAATATGGCCCATCTTCAGTGCTCTTAGGAGGAGGTTGTTGGCCAAAATCTCTTTACACACGACCCCATAAATCCTCCCTTTAATACGGTGTAGTTGTCCTGTCCCATCTGACCTTTTTCATCCTTACCCCACGAGGTGAGATCTTGCATGAATCCCCAAGGCGTTTTATGGAGCGTGAATAATGAAGGCTGATCTGGTCCAGGTGTAGAGAATGAGATGGGAGGAGTGAAGAGAGAACCAGGTATAACAGATCCCAGAGCAAGAACAATACACACACCACACTGGGAAAACATAAACAATGCGTGCTAAGGGATCAGGGAAAAATAACGAAATGGGGTGAAAAGCGAAGCAGAGCTGGAGCAATCCCTAACAGTTTCTTCCATTTCTTGGTGAAAGGACTATACTGCATCCAGTGGTGTTATCTTCCAGGAAACTTCCTGTTGTTAATTAAGTAATTGAGTCATAGATATAGAAATAATAAACCAAGAAATAAAGTGGCTTGGAACAACAAACTGCTAAGAGCAAGAAACGCGAGTGCACACTTTAATTAATCAGCGCAAAGACTGCATAAATAGATTAGATCTTTAACCAAACCTGATCACACACCCCTTGATCTTGTCCAGATAATTTACTCTTTGTACCTCCACCCACATGAGGGAAACTTATTACCTGGGCACATCTTCCATTGGCCAAATATGCTCAGAACTTGTAGTGCCACTCATCCACAGGCCTTACCCCCACCCCCTTCCAACCATCACTTTAGCCTTGGGACGACAAAAAGCCTTAACAACACAACCCTCAACACCTGGTTCTAGCAGAGTGAGCAGCTGTATTGGAGCACCCACCAATGTCTCAACTGTGTGGTGGTTCGTATGAAGAAACATGTGGAGTGCAGAATAAGGGAAGCACCTCCAGTCCAGCTGAGAGATTGCATCTGGCTGTCAACCAGAAACCTGCGCACACCACAGAAGAAATTACATTGGGACTTTTATTGGTTCTTACAAGATCATTAGACAAATAAATGTAGTATGTAGTGTCAGATGAACTTGAACTCTCAGCTCACTCCTGCATGCCTCCACTCAAACAATTTGTTCCAGGTTCTCTTTCCAGAGATACAACTGCAGGCAACCCTCCAGAATCCCTGGAAGTCGATGGAAAGCCCCTGTATGCAGTCAGTGAGCTCCTGGATTCTAGACGAGAGGTGGCCAACTCCAATATCAGCTGGAGTGGGAAGGATATGGTCCAGAAGAACACCATTGCAGGCCATTCTTGATCCTCTACTGAGATACACACAAACCATGCAGACAAACCTGCTTTATGACCCAGAGGCCACCCCAACATAAAGCTCCTGGAGATAGTTTATCGAGGGGGTACTTTGTCATGGCCCAGAATTACCTGGACCCCCACAAATGCCATCTCCCGAACACACGAACACCGTCTCCAGAGAGCACATGAATGCCGTATTCTGAGTACTGAATGTACTGAAGTACTCATCTTTACCTGTGTCTGGATTTAAACTCCAAACATCCGCTGGCTAGACATGAAGTAATACTGGATTTCTTTGTGAGCCATACTGTTTGCCTTCCATTTTTTTTCTCTGTCTGCCTTTTCTGATATTGTAAATGTCTGCAGTTGCATCCTATATCTGCATCAGTGTGTTTATACACCAACTGTAACAATGTGACAATAATTCAGCAGCATAGACTGTATATACAAATGGACTGTAGGCCGGGTGAAAAGTGAAGCCACTACATGTCTGATGCCCTCTAGTGACAGGCTGCAGTACAACTTTTAACCACATCCATTCCTATTTAAGTGAACGACTCAGACAGAACTTTTCTTTTCATATTACACATCCAACATTTTTTTTCTGGCTACTGTATTGTATCAATTTTATAAGTTACCATCACTTTATATTTTCTCCCAGTTTGAATGGGTTTTATGGAAGTTATTTGTTGATACTTAAAGGGATGTGGCATTTGACAGCTATGGCTGTGTTGATTAATGATCACAATCTGACATTCTGATTCAATTATTGACCACTAGCAACAACTAACTTGCTAAAATTAATACAACTGGGTTAAGATCTGTCCAACATATTATTAGAACCCAGAATGAGAGTGATGAACTGTCAACTGCAGAAGAAATGGTCTAAAAAGAAAAAAATGTGAATGACTGTAATTGGACAAATACTTGAAAAATTGAATAATGACAAACAACAGTAGAACTTATGGATATTTTTAATAGTAAAGTAAGAGCATTTTCATTAAACAACAGTGGGCCATAAGAAAACCACCCGTCAGTGTGGCTAATCATGAAACAAGGCTTCGATTTGCTAAGAAGCATAATAATTTCACTCTAGACCAATTGGAAAAGGTCTAATAAGTCCAAATTTACCCTGTTCCTGAGCACTGGGGATGTCAGGGTTAAAAAAAAAAAGTGCATAAAGAAGGCATGGTTCCCACCGTACAAGCATCTGGGGGAAGTTGTTGCATGATGTTGTTTTGTTTGATCTGGTCTAGACTCAGGAACATTATTTGAAAATAATTGAAGTTAGGAGAGTACATTAATGTACTGAAAGATCAAGTTATCCAATCAATGTATTTTTGTCAATCAATATATTATGTCACGCAACACTATGTTTAGTTTATTTAAATGTTGCCCTTCAGCATCAAAGGCCATTCAACAACAGATACAAGGTTACCTATACACCCAAGGCTGTATATATATAAACATAAAGGAATGTACCCATAGTGAAACCATATGAACACAGGGAGGACATGCAGACACCACACAGAAGGGACTCACATCACTCCATTTGTGATCTAACCCTGAGGTCTGAGGTGACAGTGCTACACACTGAGCCTCAACATAAAGTATCACTGTCCTCAATATCCACTTCACATCCTGAAGTAACACATCAGCCAGTGTAAGCTTTCTGTTCTGTAACTAAATTATAAAAAATTATTATAGCTTTATATAATATAGCTAATAAAGTTTGTTTAATCAAACAGAAAATACACAATCTGTTTTTGTCCTGCATTTCCATCTAATTATAAATATGAGGGAATAATTAAATAATAAGGGATTAAATAAAATAATTAAATAAAACAAATACAAAGTGCATAAAAATCTTATAAAATAAACTCGTAAAATAAAAAATAAATAAAATTAAATTAAATTAATAAACTATGAAGCTATGTTTAATAATACAACATGCAGACTAATAGTACTACTAGTAAAAATTGTGAAAGTCTGATTTGGTCAATTGTTTATAACTATTTGGCAACAGGCAGACTGCACACAAGCACTGTATTAAGGCTATGTCTCATTAATTCACCTTCAGTAACGGCTTTGTCTTGATCTGGGTCATACTGGGTTCAAGGTCTAACCTGGGGCAGGAATGCACCCTGGAAACTTTCAAGCACCACTGGCACTGTACATACCACTAACAGATAGTTAGTTTTCACAGTCTGATCTGAAACAAGCTCTTGATCACCTGCGGTTTGTTTTCAGAGAGCTGGCATGTACATCGCAGATATCAAACCACTGCTGGTGCACCTTTCTGCTTGGCAGTAGGCTGTTGTAGGGGAGGGTAAGCTTTAATCTGCGCTCCCTCCTTCCCACCACCTTCCAGTAATATATGCCCTTAATCAGGAACAGGGAGTTGTGGGTGTATGAGAAATAGGCAGCATCCAGGTTACTCTCAGGGTGGTCACCTAGGGCAATGGCGGGACAGAGCTCAGTCATCTTCTGTGGAGAGTTAATAGCAAGCCGATTAGTTCGGACGTCATACCTATAAACCTGAAAACAAAAATAAAAGAAATATGTTAAAGTCCCATGGTCAAACTGTAGTAGTCTCAGGTAGGGTTGCTATGGTATAAGGTATAAGGTACTGTCTTAAAAATATCACGGATTAATGGTATCGCAGTATACAGAATTCTACAATTATTCTTATGACATATTATTACAATTTCCCATAAAACAATAAAAAGCAGGTATTTTGGCATGAGAAAACTATATTTATTTAAACCTATTTTATAGTATTAGGTATAGTCTAGATATAGTCCGGAATAGTAGGCAAGTCTTGCTTTAGAAAATAAATAAATATAATTACAAAACCAGATAAATATGGGACATCATGGAAAATACAAATAAAAAACAACAAAGTATGTCTTACATTAGGATTTAGAGTTTTATTTCATTGCAGACAGTATGAACCAAATATATTTTACTTTTCATCTGATCACCTTCATTTCTTTTGTTAATAAACATCCATCCCTACATTTTAGGCCTGCAATGCATTTTAACTTAACATGTGATGTCAACATGTGATTGAAATCATGATCTGGTGAAAAAAAAAAAAAAAGGCAGTATCCAAGAAAGTCTTTCAGCAAAGATGAGCAGAGGATCTCCAGTTTGTCAGCAAATGCATAAGAAATTGATTGTTAAAATAATTTAGACAACAATAATTGTTTCCCAAAAAAGATTGAACAACATTTGCATATTTCATCCCCTACAGTACATAATAGTATTACATGATTCAAGATATTAAGGAATTTCAGTGCAAAAAGGGGAAGAGCACAAGCCTAAACTAAACACCAGTGAATTCAGATCCCTCTGTCAACACTGCATCAAGAACCATCATTTATAAAAAGCTGATGTTACCACATGGCTGATATAACAAACACTGCAATATAGAGTTACATTCACAAAAGCAACTTTAAATTTTACAATGCAAATAACAAGCCTCATGTTAAGCATGTCCAGAAGTGGCATCAAATGCTCTGGGTTCAGAGACATCTAGGATATACCACATCACACAGTAAAAAGGTGTACTGTCGACAGATGAATCAGAATTCCAAAATATTTTTTTTAAAAGAAATGCACACCGCATGTACTGAACCAAAGATAAAAAGGACCGTCCAGACAATTAGCAACAACAAGTCCAAAAGCCAGGATCTGTATGGGGCTGTGTCACTGAATTGGAAAAGTAAACACCTCTGCAATGGCAGCATTAATGCAGAAAAGTACATTTGGAGTTTAAAGCAACATTTGCTGCCTTCAAGATGGCACCTTGTCGTCCTAGGTTTGCTCAATTTGGGACTGACCTTTTAAGATAACGTAATGTTATAAAGCTGCTTTAAGACAATGCTCCACTGTAAAAAAAAAACGCTATATAAATAAATCTGACATGAATTGACCTTTTCCAGGAACATTCATGTATTTTCAACAACTCAATGCAAAACCACATGCTGCACACATTGCATATTTATGGACTGTGGAAAATGAGAGTACAGGCGCTGGACTGTCACCAATATAGAATGTGTGGAGAATTCAGAAATGAAAATATGATGGCAACGACCCTCTACTGCTGCACATCTTAAGATGTGTTTGCAGGATGGAAAAAAAATCTGAAACAGTCATCTGGTATCCTAGGTTACAAAATACATTTTAAGTTTTGCAAGAAGGAATGGCACGTCCCAACATTTTTTGATATGTTTTGTAGACCTAAAACGAAGGACTGGTTGTTTATAAACAAATGAAATTACGACAATTAGACAAAACATAGAAAATTTTGATTTGGCGTTGTATATGAATAGTAAAGCTGTTTAAAGTTCAAGAAGTTGAAAATAAACAGGATCTACATATTACATATTCTACATATAAAGTACTTTCTTTTGAAATTAACAAAACAATTAAAAAGTAAATGTCCTTCACTCAAATGTACTTACATTTATTTCAAGTAAACGTACTCAATGCAGAAAGGTGCTCACATAATTGTTATACCGTAATATGATTAAGGTAAAAGCAGGATTTTATTTTTGTAGTTGCTTGAGGAGTAGCTCTTTTGAACTACAGTATTTTTTATCCAAATAATGATTATTGTCTTTTTGGATTAATTTGCTGATAACATTCATTAATTAGATTGTCTGCTTGCTTTTAAAAAATATGCTTATAACATAAAAAGCTTAAACGATTATTAGAAATAAGTGCCAATGTAATACAGGTGCGGCCGAATGGTTCCTATATGTACCTTTTACTTACACACGCACCAATGGCCACCAAATCAAGACTAAAGACTCTGATAGTGGGAGCTGTGAAAAAGTCATGAAGTGGGTTTTTTTCAGGTTTCCTTACTTCATCAAGTAATTTATCATATTAACAGGAGAGTTCAGTGAATGTGATATTGCTCATATATTACTCACTGAAGTTTAATTAATTGCTTTCTACTTCGAACATGTTGCGTCTTTATAAATGTGAATGATATTTGCTCATTTTAATATCCACTTAACCCATTAACTGCCAATTTTTTTCTGAACATTGTTTACTTTATTTCTGTCCACCTACATCCCATTCCATCCTATCAGTAGGCGAGTTAAAGCACCCGATCCCCAAATGGGAATCATGGGTTTTAATGGGTTAATTCAGTTGAAGGGCCTAACTTTAGACAGGGTGTAAATCCACTGCTGGTGATACTTTGTGTGAGGTGACATTTAGTGTTCTAGTTCTTAATTTTTAGTTCCAGTATGTTAACGACTTGGGGTTGTTCCATTCTTTTGTAATTTATAACATAGATTATTATAATCCTAGTGTATATGTTCCTGATAGTTCATCTCACATTACCACAAATTTTTAGCTAAGTTAACACCTAATGCTACGTCCATGCCATCGTCTTACATAGCAATCAGAAATGTCACGTTATATAAATGTAATGCACACCTGCCACACAAGATGTTGACATGGTAAAACACTAATTATTTAATAGGTTCAAATATACAGTCGAATCCGGTTAATGGGACCACATCGGGAGGCGATTGATTTGGTCCTAATAACCAGCTGGTCCAATTAAACAAATATGCCCTATGTTACAAGACGGGACGTGCTATGTAACATATTAAATGTTTATTAAACCTTTATTGTG
>JAUZSU010134623.1:0-16229 GCA_034780255.1 Parotocinclus maculicauda
CATTTTGGTTTGTGTAACTGTTGCCCAGTGTTGAAACTACAACAGACAATCCATCCTGATATTGTGCAAAACTATAGAAGAGTTTTTACTAGGAAATTCCAGTGATTTGCACAAGGTCCAAACCACAAGTTTGACGTGTTGCAGACAGACCTCCATCAAGCCAAGGATATCCTGGAAGCTACACCTCCCCTGATAATGATGTTTACTGGAACACAGTGTTGGAGGCACGAGAACTCAAGATTATTTATAAGCAGTGTCTTGTAGTATCACAGATGATTTTTTTTATCACAGATGATTGGTAGCTCTGGATAAAGTAAAACAAACCAGACAGGATTGCTACAGCAATAAAATACTATAGAAACATTCTATTCATTTACTCACTACATGAGTATGAAGAGGATCTCACAAGAACTGCTGGATAATCTGATCCTGTCCATGCCCCATCACTGTCAGTGTGTTTTGCCAGTTTTGGGTGACCATACACCCTACTGAACAGTCAATGTGGGGGCACTCTCATCCAGTTTAACACTCTTCTGTTCACCCCATAAATATATCACTTACTTTTTAAATACCATCACAGTTTGCATCTCTTTTGCGCAATCAAACAACTTTTTTTGACTTTTCATTTGCTTTTCTGATTATCTTGTTTAATTAATTAAAATGAAATACATCTTTTATCACTTGATATTCATTTAGAAATATCCCCAATTTGTGAGCAGTGTAGTATGAGCTAGGTGAAGTATTTTGGTGTTGTGCATCTCCTCTGGAGCTCTCAGACTTCCCCTACAAACCTTCATCATTGTATTTAGTGCTCCCCAGAGCACAAGAGGAAGGGTGGAGAGTTTCCTTTAGATTTCTTTCTCTCGTTGTCTCTCTTTTGCTTTTGTTTTATTACTGTGTACCATGGCAAATTAAACTTACAGTGGCAAGAATTTTATTATTTGTATTATTTATTAATAAAATGTCCTGTGATCTTAAGTCACGATACTGTATAGACAAAACACATTGTGCCTTAAATAATAACATATCATTACTTTGTAGTCCAGGCAGAACCAGTGAAAAAGCATTTTTGTGCAACAATTGTTGTTCAAAAGAGTTCAACATTTCAACAATTTAACATAAGATGATTGAACATCCCTAGGGAACAAGTCATTTTAACTAGTCATAGCCACATGTTTTCCAGGCGACTGTTGGATGGGGATCTAATTTTCAAGCAGTGACCAAGATTCAAGTACCATATGTGCTTTTTTGGTTCAGTTAGGGAACCTCAGAGGTCCTCAGGGTGGGAACTTTGTCTGCGTGAGCTGTGTGACTTAACCCTGTGGTGCCCCCACATTGCACGTTTGATGTGTAATTGAGAAAAGTCTCCCAAAACTGAGCAACTGTATGCTAAACTGTTAGAACTACACATATCACACGGCAGCAGTGTACAATAAAAGTTGAAGAGCTGTTGTACATGAAAAGGATGTCACGTTTACATGACCATTTTCTCTGATCAGAGACTATTATAAGTTTTTAATTTCATCTTCCATTTCATTAGACAAGCTAATATGTGAAACTACATTCTGCACATGAGTGAGAGCTCTGATCACTACAGATTGTACGATTTCTTGTAATTAGTTCTGAGCAAAAAGTAGAGCTACACGTAGGCAATGATTCAAACGCCGCTTCAGCAGAATTACATGGTTGGTTGACAGAATAAAATGTGCTTTACCTAAAGTTAGCGTGTAAAAGCTTTTCATCTGTATCTTTTTTAATTAAGCTCACTGAAATGTCCTCAAACTAATGCTGGTAGATGATTTAAACGCTCCTAGTACTTCATTAAAATACTACTGTGGCGTAGCAAATTTTGCCCTACGGATACTTTCGTTTTAATCCAATCTTGAACTGTGGAAGATGTCAGGGTATGTAGCATATAGCCTAATGGGAAAACACAAGATTTCAGGGGGGTCATACAGCACAGTGTTTTCATTAAGCCTCTGCTTTTCTAACGCTGCCTTTTCTCAGCTTTTCACTCTGCTGACTTCTGATAGCTAAGCGAGTGTATGTTAGTGCAAGAAGGTGCTCTTCACTTAGCCAACAACGCTAAAGCAACTGCATTAGCCAGATATCAGTTCAGTCCTTTCAGTCGTTAGTTGTCTCCGCTTATATCTGCTTAAATGAGGGATTCGGCTCATTTGTGGTGGAATTAAAAGTTGCAAAATATTATCAAGACAATAATGCCTATTATTCCCCACCATTAGCTCCTTTACATGAAAACATTTTTTCATTATTAGCATAATGCTGTTGAAAAGGAGCCTTTTATTTCTGCCATCATTTATATTCACAATTATGCCTTTGAACTTGCCAGGTTGAGCAGAGAAATTACAATAGAATCAAGAGGGAGGATGTTTACGGTTATCTAATTAAAGTTTCTCTCATCAATGGTTTTTCATGAGAGATATGCGACGTGTCTGCACTTTCAGCTTCCTGCTATGAAAAATCCCCTAATATTTGTGAGCAGTGTGTCTCACAGGCAAAGTCAGGAACATCTCGTGAATTTCAGTTCAATTTAATATCACACATCACTTCTGTAATGGTAATGAGATCAATTATGAGTCCATCATCCCATTGAATGCAGGATTCCCCCCACTTTGATGACCACTTTTGTCCCTCCATTAAGTTCGAACGTATGTGTTCAGACCACCTCTCTGAGTCTTTGCGTGGCACTTGGGCATGTTTTGCCTGCAGTTCAAATAGTTTTACCATTTCCATGGAAGTGAAGAGTGAAAGCCTTTGTGCTCTTAACATAACACGCACTGGCCCAGTGAACACTGAACTGGGAGCATGACATTTGAATGTGTGTAGTAAAGAAACGTTGGACGTTTTCCAAACAGAGGCAGAGCTTGAATGCTCAGCTGAGTGCCCCCTATTTAATGTGACATAATGTTAACATAAATTGATATAACAGCTGTAGTAATCTGCCTAATTTGATGCCACTGTCAAAACTGCTCTGATCTGCCAATGCATGATGGACCCTACAAGCTCTCTAGGTGCCCTGATCTGGTTCCAAGACATTAGCTGCTTTCACTGCAAATGGGAGGAAATATACAATACAGCTACCTTGAGAACATTCTTTCCAGGACCTTTTTGGTTTGCATATTTTTTTAAGGGTATTTCGTGTTAATTTTTATTTCGATTCCCCAAAATCACGTAGCACCACCTCTGTAAGCTCATGCTCAAGCATGGACTTCACTTTCTGTCCATTTGTGTGGCCACATACTTACACATACATTCCACTCAAGTTGTTTCTGTCATCAGAAACCAGTCCCACCATGCCTAGGCCCCACCAGATGGCTCTCGATACATTTTGGCAGGGGATGATGGGGGACGATGCCAAGGATCATGTGACTCTGTGTATAGGATGAAATAATGCACATGTGCTTTTTTAATAAGTTAATATTTACTTTGCTTCTGTTTTTGAACGATTACTGCAAACTTAATTGGCTAGATAAATTTGTTTTTCTTGCTTTTATCATTTAAGCCACCCAAGCAGCTTGGTCCATTTTGAGTCTTGGTCCTCCCAAGATTTCTTCCTTATAAAGTTTAGGGAGTTTTTCTTTTCCTAAGCATACTCAGTGTGGGATTGGCCCAAGAAAATAATTTAATACTGTAACGTTGCGTAAAATCTGACTTGCATCACTCAGTGTTCCTGTGCTCTGAAAAGAGGTCATAGCTTAGAGAAAGATAGATAGATAGATAGATAGATAGATAGATAGATAACTTTATTAATCCTGAGGGAAATTCGTGTATTACAGCAGCACAATTCCAACAAGAGCACAGAGAGAAAGATTAAATTAGTGATAAAAAGCTAATAAAATAATAATAAATGAAATAAACATAAAAAAGCAAGAGCTAAATTAATCCCTATACACAGTAAGAGCTACAATTCTCCTAGTTCCTGTGGTGTGACCATGGAAGAAAGAAATATGAAAAAGTTCCTCTGGTGCGAAAGCAAGGGCTGTAATGAGAATCTTCCAGCAACACCTTGAATTCTCATAAATTCCCCCCTTTATCTTGGCCACAAAAACAAACTGGACATAGATACACCAGTACAGAACAGTACCCCAAATCAGAAAAGGTTGGGGCAGTTGCTAAAGTCATTTCTGTTTATCTGTAGAATAGAAGATTTGCTTTCCCTATATAAAATGAACTCAAGATGTTTCAAGCTGAGATCAAAGATCATGGTTGCCCCTTATGCTTTGAAATTCCTCCCAGTTTCTTGAATCATTTATGCGCTGTAGAGGGGAAATGTGGTGGCATAGTGTTTAAGGTACTGGACTATAAACCAGAGGGTCTAGGGTTCAAATTCTACCTCACAGTTGGGTCCCTGAGCAAGGCTTTTAACCCACAATTACTTGGATTGTAAGACTGTATTTATTGTAAGTCGCTCTGGATAAGAGCGTCTGCTAAATGAAATATGCAATTCCTTCCAATCTTTAGTTTAGGTACATTGTTTTAAAACAGTGCATTTGTCGACAAACTGGAGATCCTCTGGCCATCGTCGTCAAACAATCTTTCCTGGATGCTGCTTTTGTGACATTATTTAGTATGTGTTATTTCATTGCTAGCTGTAAATTGTCCACGTCCCAACATTTTTGGGAATGTGTTACAGGCCTGAAATGCAGAAACTGATGTTTATTAACAAATTAAAAGCCAAAAATCTTTTCTGTTTTTCTTTTAATATGCATTTTCCATACTGTCCCAACATTATCAGATTTGGGGTTGAATGTGATGGAATCTGTAGTCTGCAAAAGGAGACGTCTTGTGTTGATTTTATCTAGGGAATGCAAATCTTCTTTGGTACAGATAAACAGAAATGCCTCAAGCAACACTGAAGAGAGCTGTGGAAACCTTCGGCCTGTTATCGTGAAGGAAATGCTTGCAAGCTTCTGTGATACTTCACTTCCCTTCTCATGCAGAGCAGCAGGTTAGGAAGGATCACACTGTTGAAGCGCTCAGTGTTCTGCTGTTTTACTGCTACTATTTACACACTACAAGCTTGGAAATTAGCTGTGAGCTGTATCAGGTGTGATCAAGAATGAAACAAAGCCTCCAGAAGTGATATCTCATTCTGTTAATACTGTTTCAGAACAATAAAACAAATCATAACTTCAGCTTTTGGCAGTGTTTTGTAATGACAAATCTCACGTACTACATATTTCATGTCATAATAGACTTTGCTAGCGCATACAATATGTTATCTAGATGACATACAGTAGTGCACAAAAGTCCACCATGTCTCCTCATTAGAACACAAACATCAAATACAGAAAAAGTGCATACAGTATTAAAAAACAGAAAAGGAAATCAGAAAAAAAAACAGCTTCAATAGGCTACAATGGCACGAGTTTAGTGTGACCTCTACTTACACTTGAGCATCTGGCTATTTCACCAGGTTAATTCTTCTACTGTCTGAAGAATTGATCAGGAATCTGTGGAAGGGTAGCAGCCAATAAACCACTTTTTTGATGAAGGTCTCAAGTACTGATTTTTGCCCCAGAAGCCATTTTGTTCTGAAAATTGTGGGTTTAAAAAAAGAATTATGTACATAGGTTCTGAATTTTTTTGTTTGTATCTTAGTAGAGAGACTAAGAAATAATTATAGATGGTTATTATGCAAGTGCAAAGACAGCAAATCTAACGGTGAAATAGACTTTTGCCCAGCACGGTAAATCTAGTGGAAATTTTGCATAATTTCCACAATTTAGTGCCAAATAGGCTCATTAATTGTAAGTGAGTGTGCCTTGGTCTGGAGTGGCCTACTGTCCTTGAAGTTCGTGCCCAGTGTTTCGCTTTAAAAAAGTGTGTGTGTGTGTGTATTAGTACATAGTGTGGGCCCAAGCATGTCAGAAGTCAGATGTTGCTTGTGCCGTTCCACGAATGAGAGTGGAGCTTTTTGGTTGAAATTTGCTTTGATATTCATTTAAATACCCGATTGAAACTCTCTGGTAAACGATTTGACAACTGGGAGTGTCTCAGATACAGGAAGCAGAATATCATCCAGGCCATAATTACCAATGTGGATTCTGTAGATTTTTCACAACACTGTTTTGGCAGAATATGGAAAAGTTGATTCAGAGTAGTTTGGCAGAGTTGAGTTCATGGACGAATCACAATTTGAGTTTATGGTCTGGTGTGAATGCATTGCATCTCTACCATGGTGGAAGATGGGTCTTGGTTGTGAGAGCCGATTCTGCTGCTGATACTTGTGAGCTGCTGCAATTAGTGATTTGGAGTACAACAGAAGATTATTGAAAGGTTTGCTTCCCACAAATGAAAAGTTGTTTGTCTAATGAAAAAGGCCAGACGTTATTTTTCAGCATTACAAAGCTCCTGCCCACGCTGCAGGACTGGCCTGGTTACAGTCCTGATTTAAACGCTAGAGAGAACATTTGGTCGCGCGTTAAACACAAACTGGTATGGAAATGTTTTCCAACTACTATTCATCTGTTTGAAGGCATCGACACAGAGGATCATCAAGAGTATTTCTTTAAAAAGCTGTATGTTAGTTCAAACATTTAAAGAAGTGCTAGGGAAAAGCCATGTCATTCCAAGACCCTGTTTACATTTGGTCCTTCCATAAACCAATCACTGTGTACTTACATCACTCAGGGTAAGAAAAGTACCTACCTTGAAGGAGGAGTTACAAAAGTTCCTATACATGGTGTTCAAAGAACTACAATTGTAACCCAGTGCCTGTGGGAAACACCAAGGTTGAACAGTTCCAAGAACTATGGAAATGTTCTTGTGGTGCAAAAGTGCCTCATAATATCACAGTTGGTCTTCATGAAGACTAAAAGTGAAACTGCCTGCATAAAAGCCCCACAGCACAGTTTAGAAAGAGGAAAAGCACTTCCTACAGGGGTGCCAATTCTTCTAACAGGTCCTCAGTCTTTAAATGTGATGAATCAGACATTAAATTTAAAGTTTAATTGAGGTAGAAGGCTAAGTTCTGTAGGTCTGTTGAGTCTTCCAGCCCTGATTTACTGATAACGAGCTGATGAGTTGAAGGGTTTTTAAATCAGGAAAATATTTTATTGCTTAGGTTATATCTGAACATTCAACTAGTATTACAGTGGAACTTTTAAATTCTGATAAAAACATTGTAGTTTGAAAATGTTGTAGTTTCATCAGGAAAAAGCTTGCTAGACATGAACAGTGAAAAAATAGATTTGATTTTATTCTTCTCGTCAGTTAACGGTTTCACACAGTCTAATAGACCCAGATCAGACATTGCAGTGTCAAACATGAATTATGAAACAATGAATAACGGACATGGATGCTGAAAAAAGTCAGGACACAAAATGATGACCAAGCAGTGCAAGGATAATGTGAAAGTTGAGTCACGTCTAACAGTGCGTATCAAATTACACGTCGTCAACAAACGTTAATGCATCAAGACCCAGTAAAATCCAGTGTACATGATCCCATTGCCTCATTTCTTTAACATAACATTTCTACACACAGCTCTGTGCCATTGCTAGTTAATAAAAAGAGAAGTTACAGGTATGCACAGTGTAACGTCTGTTCCCACACGAGTCCATGGTGTGATTGGCGCTATTAACATAGTTAACTCTTATACTACACTGCCAGATACTGTAGCTTTTGTAGGACAGGAGTTATAATGACACACGTAACAGCACAGCCTCTAGTGCACTGTTGTTTTTTTAAAGAAAGCATTAAACACCTGCTGCATCTGCGTGAGCAGACTGAATGCTGAGCAGTGGATGCCGGGTTCTGTGCTCCTTATAAGCACTTAGATTATGCACTGGATCTGTGCCTCGTGGTTTGAAAACCATGTGTGGATCGTCGGACAGCTGTGGATTAGTTTCTAAGAAATAGCTCTCTTCTAAAATATGTTCTTGCATAAATGCTCTCATTGACAAAAAAAAGTTTTGAAATTCTATATTGCTGCAAATCTCAGCATGCAGTTATGGCTCAAGCAGATATATAAATGATTACAGTTGGGGCCTGATTAAACAATGGGTCTTGACAAATTAGGGTATTAAAAGTTGCCTTATAAAGAGGCTACTTGAGGGTAGTGTACCTATTGGTGCTAAACATGAGACAGACATTTTGCCCAGTTAACGGACTGTAAGAAGAGGTCATTTTGACGCATTTCCTGCCAGCTAGGCCCTAGCGGTTAGGAGATGTTGGGAGTAATGGTTCCATGAACACATGCACACATGGTGAAGATAATGAGGATCTATACAGCTGCAAGATTTGTGGGCAAATGTGTCACAGGATACGAGACAGAATCTGTCCATGCCCAACCGTATCCCATCTTGTATCCAGACTAGAGGCGACCTAACAGGGTAACTAGAGCCTTTATTCAATTGTGCAGTTTTCCACATTATACTTATCCTCTCACCAATATTAATCACTTAAACATATCATCAGTACATTCATACTTCTAAAGTTTCAGTAGTGATTCCTATAACTCCTTCTGGATGAGGTTTTCATTTTGTTGTCAATGAGTGCAGGTTGCACTGCCATATATAAGAGTAATGCAAGTTTATCATTCCATAGATGTGTTTGTGTGCCAGTGGTAGTGGTCAATGTTGATATTAAAGAAATTAAAGTATGGGGAACGATCTTGACCATTTCGCCTACACTACAGTATCCTATATCTCCTTGCTAATTAAGGTAGCATATACAATATTGTGTTCAGACACCATCTAGATCGCATAACGTGCAGTTTTACAGAACGTATTACAGACAACTCAGCAACTCAGTAGTGTGTCAACAGCAAGGCAGAAAACCTAACAAATGTGCTGTTCATTTCACAAAATTTACCATTGTGCACCATAAATAAGATTAATGTGCTCACATGAATGAGAGGACGATTATTAAAAATAAAGACATGCCTTACTGATCCACTAAAATAGAGGCAGTGGGTGTGTATACAGAGATAAGACTGACAGTAGATGACTACTGAGGACTCAAACACTTATAGGAATGATCAGAAACTAATGTGAATGATTCCATGACATGGAAAAGAACGTGCCAGCCTTTTCAACCTTAATGGTGTAAAATAAAATAACGGCATATTTATGAACAAGGATCTGTAGGCCTGCTAATAAGCACACACAATAAAGGAAGAAATGCAGTAAGTCACAATTTTATGACCCCCCAAATGGACAAAGGACCCAAGAGCAGCCCCCTTTAAGGTGCAGGGTTAGGGTGGAAGGGGTATACTGGTCACAGGACCCAAAATTACTATTAACTTTAATCCACTTGAGACCACGGATGCAAGTTTTGGGGGAATAGGGTCAGGTATCGATTTCATTTTATCCATTGTGATTCTGAGTCGGACTTTGTGTATTGACCCGGTCCTTATCGATAAGTTTCCATTATAATATGGTGACATACGCTGCTCACAAAAATTAAGGGATATTTTAAAATGAAATAACCCCCATTAAATATGCATTACATTTTTGTGAGCAGTGAATGTGCAAAATGTATTTAGAAAAATGTATTTCATTTTTACATTAAGCTTTTGTCTTCCTATTTAAATCTATTATAAGTACAAACTATAAAACAGTGACTTTATAACACCAAACTTCTCTCAATTACTACTGGTGATAAGTAATCTTCACTGATAGCAAGATCAATATAAAATTAGGAACGGGTTCTCCAGAAGGAAATTAAACAATTTTACTACTAATAATAAGTTTGAATGGGAAGGGAAAAAATGCACATTTAGGCTAGGAGAGCGCATTCGGGTAAACCTGTTACACTTAAGGCTCGGTACATAACATAACGTGATGATGTTAGGTATGATGAGGTAATTACAAGACACACTTGCTCTGGCAGATAGGTGCCTCCATAATACAGAGGTATTTTTTGCACTAATCATGGTCATGTATTTAAAATAAAATGCATTAGTAGGAACCAATAAGTAGAATGAAGATTCGTTTATGATGTGTAACTGATTCTTGGACTGGAAGATTCTTACTCTACTGCTACAGAACAACAAGTCACTGAAGTCACAATTGGGGGTGCAGTGATCTAATGTTGTTAATGTTTGTGCCCAAAGACTGTCCCATCACAAAGGGTAGAGGTTAACATATTCACTCTATGGTATAATTATTGCATGATCATTTAAAATGTCAGAGTAACGACTTCACAGCTCCAGAGATCAAGATTTGAATCGCAGCTGCTGCCCGTGTTTAGTTTGCACGTTCCAGATAGGCCCTAAGAGACTGACTTGGAATAAGGTGAAGAGAATGAATGCAGGCAAAAATGGCTTTGTCTGAGGAAGCGGAGACCCTGTCTCGGACTGGCATCCTGTCAAGGGATAAGCCCTGTGTTCCCGGGGTGGGGGCTTTGCATCTTTTTTAAAAGTATTTAGCATTATTAAACGGTATTTAAGATTATTTTCTGCAGATACTGAGATGAGCTTGCTCAAGGGTCCAACAGCAGCCTGGATGTACACTCTAAACCACAGATTAGTACAGTGTCTTAATCTCTAAGGAACTATTTGTCTAAAGCCGTGGCCACACTAGAGTTTTGTAAGCAATATTCATTTTAGAGCCCAAAAATTCATGCGAATTTGCCTCCTTGACCAATAGCACCAGGAACTGAACCAGCAAAGGAACTGAACCAAAATGGAAACCCATTTACTTAGTCAATCTTCAGCCCCGCTTTGTCCCCACCAGAGACACATACTGCAAATATACTAATCACAAAAGTTAGGGGAAGTTTCATTAGTTTGATAGAAATTTATTTCAATTTAAATTTAGAAATGATTTTAAATAACTAGAAATTAAGGGAATTTCATTCTAATTTTTGTGAGCAGTGCATATATTCCTAGTGTGACAGTGGCTTAAGACCGATCAAGCTAAATATCTGTGTAAAAATAAACTTTTTATCAATCATTCACAACTGTAATCGCTGTTGAGATCCTCGCTGGAGTTCAGATGGTTAGCCAGCTCCTGGATCACTGCCTCCCGACCGATTTGATCGTTCCTGCGCTTTTCCAGGATCAGATCCTCCAGACTCTGAAACTCCAGGTCGTGGCTCCTTTTCTCGGAGAGCTGTAATTTCATCCTGTACGGCTGCTTACCGATGCGCAGTTCTCCTCCCGTTTTAAATTCACGCTTCCCAAACCTGCACCAGGCAGCGAAACACTCCGAGTTCCTCCAGCACACGTCGGCATCTTTCGTACCGACCTGATCAAGCGCATTCTTTACGACCACGTCCGGATTCAGGGCACGAAACTTGTACAAGTCGTTGACGATCCGACCTCGTCTGCCCTGGGCAGCGTCGGAAAGTATGTCCATTTTGATATGACTCCTGTAAAGGTGAACCACCTGAAAGTGTCCCGTGTAAACCGCCCAGTGTGGATACTGGTTTGTGGATACAAACTCCACCAGGTCGCCCGGTATGCACTTGTTCTGCAGATTCTCGGGGGAGTGAGTAACCGATCCCGACTTTCTCTCATACACGCACTCGTCGCGGTAATAGACGGAACATTCAATTTCGGGCCGGCTCTCGTACTCGTCGTCACCGTTCTCCTCCGGTTGCTCATCTTCCTCTTCATCGTCGTTGGAGAAGATATACGAGACTCCAATGCGAGGCGTGTCGTCTTCCGGCTCATACCCGTTCGGGTCCGCTGTGGGAACTTCGTCGTAACTCAGGTGCGTTAACTTTTCCACCTGGTTTCCCATCACACCCTGAAACTGCTGCTTCGTGAACGCTGCACGTACTCAAACCGGACTTTGTCCCTTGCAGATGATCGAGGTGAACAAACGGCTCCACACTTGCATGCTGCCGAGCATGTAAACTTAAATAATCCGAGTCGTGTGAGTAGTTTGTCAATTCATTTCAAACATATGCTGCTTCGTTGGTGAACAGGTGTGTTTCACCTGTTCGCTTCCGGAAGTCCAATAAAAGTCCATAAAACAGCCAGTTCAATCCAAACAGCGCAGCTCTTTAGAAATAAAGTATTCCTCTGTACACACTCAAGAACCGAAAAGAAGTTTCTCTCAAGGTTTAAAGAGCTTTCGTCCTTAAGTCAGCGGTAAGAGTGGATCTACAGACTGGCTGGTTATTAGAGGTATGGGGATTAGTGCGCCCTCAATGGACTAAAAATCCTCAGCAGGGTTCACGCGCTGCAGCGTCTTAAAGAGCCAGTACACATTTTAACTCAGCTCAAAGCCACAGGTTGCATTTAAATCCAGCATCCTGGGGTTACTTTTATACCACACAGCCTATCAGAGTAAGCCAAACATGTGCAAGTCACAAGCAACTCTCTTTAGAAGTCATAACCTTCAAGTCCCAAGATACTGTGATCATGTTTGAGTAACTCAAGTCCAACCAGTGCTAAAAGTCAAGCAAGTCTCAAGACATACGGAATTATGATGCTCTAACTGTAGTTTCCACATTTAATTTGGTCAAACTTTAGTGGTCATTAAGATGTAAATTTTACTTTCTGCATTAACAAATATACTTGCATTTCTATTTGAACTTTAAACCTCACTGGCTGCACAAAACCGAGAGGGAATGAGTCCATTTGATGCCATTAATGTCCTAAATTGGCAAAGAGATAAGATAATAAGATAAGATAATATTTTATTAGTCCCACAATGTGGAAATTTTAGTTAGAATATGGTACACATTGGAAAAGCAGTATCAGTGATGAAATTGCTCCAGTACGAACACAATAAACAGTCCATAGTTTCCCAATATTAACTGTAAGAATTGTCACTGGAAAACTAGATACTAGGGTTTTGTTTAATAGCTCAATCTACTTTATTAACACAGCACATGCTCAGTAACCGGCACTGTCTTTAGTACGTACCAATTAAATGATACAAGAATGTCAATTTAAAATGATTTTTTTTTGTGTGTCTGTAATTAGCAAACATTCATATATTTCCCCCCACACACATTCGCTAAAGTTGGTCTGTATAAAGGTGTCTACTAGGTTCTGGAAAATAAACATAAATATAACAATTTTTAGACATTGTATACCAATGTAAATGTTTTTTTAAAAGAACAGAGTAATGATAAACAAGGCGTAATAAATTCCAGCCTTTTATTCATGGGGTCAAAAAGTATGCAAGCTACTAAGTTATCAAAGCCGTTTTATTATGGTTTTGTCCATGGTTGGACACAAGTTAGTGAAATACAGAAAAAACAACACTCTATTGTTTTTAAAAAGAAACAACAATAACATTGTGATCATGATCAAAACTCAAACAGCATAGCGGGACAGTTATTCACTGGTTTATAACCAACACAACTTACCAGCCTGGTGAGTCATTTCCTTGTAATGATGTGCAATAGATTGCGTGTCTGATATTAAAACCATTGGTGACTCCACCAAGAACATCACACATGCTAGGTCTGGCCCTACATGATATAAATAGTTTTCTCAAATTTATGTTACTGTGTGTATCCTGTGTGATTTCTCTTGTTTCACATCTGAATGATACACAGCATACCACAATTTCTTCATCTCTTTGAAATTTTCCTTAGTGGTGTATTAAGTAGATCCTCACACCTTTTCCCATTATTCTGGTGAGCAAGCTGGGAAATTTCAAACTCCCTGACATTTCAGCAGCTGTGCAACACAACCATGGGGAGTCTCTTAAACCGATGAAGTTCTACAAAGAGTTTTTTCACCTCATGAAACACGGGGCTCGTAGTCACATGTATACTAGTAGACTAGATGTCCACAGAATAGAGAAAAACAAGAAAAGATTGGAACACTTTTCTGTACGGTTCAGAGATATAACCGGAGGCTTGAGTTGGTGAGATTTGATGTTTTTATAATAAGAAGTACATACATAGCAGAGTAAATCACCAGCATTTTCTAGTGAACTTGTTCTGGTTACAAAGAATTTTAAGCAGATAAAAATAAGTCCCTTAATTCCCGCTTTTTCCTGTGTTGGGTTCTGAAGTCTACTACTCTCCATCATACGTGGATTATTACTGGACATGCTTGTGTCCAGTGTATGTCTCCTTGGGTCACTGCGAGGAAGCCTCTCGCAAAATCCACCAATATTGCACTGGTCCTGTTCTGGGGCTTTATAAGACTGGTTTGAACAATGTGTTCCAGATAGAGAACTCACCTGTGTGTTGGTTCAAATAGTTGGTTCTCATGGTTCACATATGCTTATGGCGGTAGGACTTTTAATCTCATACTATTTTCCATTTAGGATACTGACATTTAGAGAGGCTAACAATCAATACAATCTCAAAGCATACAGTCCAAACAATTGCCTAACGTCCCAAAAGTGGTATCTTGCCGTTGCCATGTATATAGTTGTCCCTCATTTCATGTCTTTGCTTCATCTATTGCCATTTGTTGGCAGCAAAGGGTGTAATATTACGAAACCAAATAATTATTCAACACTGCGTGCCAAATAAATACAGTGTAAAATCAGCTTTACTGTTTGGACTCAACTGGATATTTCCTAAGCACAACAATTCCTCATCTTAAACATTTCTATCATTATTGTCTCTATTTTACTCCAATCATCACACTTTTCTTGATATACGCTGAAACCTTAGAACTCGAACGCTTCATTATTCAAAGAATTTGGACTTAGAGTTGTCCGTTTGAAATGAGTTGTCCGTTTGAAATGTGTTTTCCCCAAATTAAGACCAAGGTTCAGGGTGTGTTTGAAATTGATGAGATTTCAACTTCAAACAAATCCAAATCCAATTTCCAGAAACAATTAAGTTCAAATTCTGAGGTTTTACTGTATATACTGTAACTAATCATGTATTGCTCTTTTAAAGAGCACAAGCTGTCCATGTTTGGAACCACGACTCTTCCAAATGCATTAAGTATTTAATGTTTGTTCAACAAACATTGTCTCAGAAACTGTGTGTAACAGCCATGCTGCCTTTTGTGAGACGAGATTTAAAATATTTGTTAGAGGTTTTTTTAAATGGTAAGCACAACACAAACAGAGAATTATATAAGATTTGCAGGAATATTCATGTAACCCTGGGTTCTTATTTCTTTTTCAACTTCCTCAGTATTGTTCTTATTGTCTGCTAAATTTCCACTGAAGTAGCTACAAGTTGTAGCTGTTAGCTGCTTTAACTGCCTATATTTGGTTCTTGCATCTTTGCCATTTTCATCTATAGTTCTGTAAAATTTGGATTACATTATGGTAAAGAATAAAGGTACAAATAATTATTATTATTATTAGGTGTAGGAAAGTTGGGGAAAAGTGATTAAGTTACTGGACACAAGGGTTAAGGATCCAAGCTCCTCTGCCAAAGCTCCCAGTGTTTATGCTTGAGCAAGACCCTTAACCTGGTAGTGGACTATAAGCATCCCTTACTTAAGTTCCTTCAGTCACTTTAACTGGTCCAGTCGACTGTTCTGTAAGGTTTTGCCCAGTTATTAAGTTGCTTTTGATTAGGGTGTCTGCTATGTGCTATGAATGTAAATATAAATCTATTAATGGTTACTATTTAACATGTTACAAAACAGTGCCATTTTAATGTTTAAGGCTCTTTTCTACTAATCAGAAAGTTATGTGTTAAACATCCCAGCTTTACCCAGCGGCAACTACCGTTCAGGATGAGAGTGTTTGCTTTGTACTCACACCACACTGACTTCTGGAGGGGTAAACCACAGCCATGTACAGTTTTCATTTAAATCTCGAAGGTTTTGTGTAAGAAGATTTTTCTAGTGAATGATACCAAGAAATGGTTTTTATCCTTTTCATTAGCTGGATCACAACAGTGGCCTAAAGCAAGGCATCCTTTGGAGTTTGGAAGCAAGGAAACTTGGTGGTAATAAAATTGGAGCATTCTCTACAGGCTATATCAGGATGGGAGGCATTGAGAAGTAGGTCAGGCAAACCTGACACAACATAGTCTAATTTACTCTGTGATGGTTGCTACAGTCATAGGGAGAACTGTTTAAGCAGAAATACCAAGAGTGTAACTTGATATGAGGCATGTCATCCTCATTCAAGTAGAAGTTCAAATCACAGAATTTAGGTTCTGCATTTCATAAGTGGATTTTCTGAAGTTATTGAGAAAAAAAGCCTAAAGGCTAAAGACGTTGACGGCAGAATCCATAACGTGCTTGTACTACTTCGATTTCGGTTAATCGGACCACATCGAGACGCAATGGTTTTGGTCCTAATAACCAGCTGGTCCGATTAAATGAACATGCCCTATGTTACAAGACGGGACGTGCTATGTAACAT
>JAUZSU010134633.1:0-16229 GCA_034780255.1 Parotocinclus maculicauda
AGTTTTTGTTTAGTTTTTGTCATGAAGAAAAGGTTCGTTGACGAAAACTATGAACGAAAATAGATCGTCGTTTTATGCTGCTGTAATACGTAAATACGGCGGAGATACCACTGAAAATGTGAGTGGAATGCTATGATCTACACAGCATCCCTAATGCTACCACATTTTTAATTTATAGAAATTCACAGTCGTCATAAAAAATGCACTGATGTACTTTTATGACCCTGTCTAACAGAAAGCTGCAACACTTGGGGATGGTATGAGGGACCTAATTCTTTTGTGTGGAAGCCAAAAATACATCGACAGACATTATTGGAAACAAGGAGATTTAGCCAGATAACAAATTCTCTGTAAACTAGTGAATGTGAACCAGTTAATGTATTTCAAAATGAAATCTCCCCTATTTTTTGTGAGCAGTGTAGTTACAGGTTAAAAAAAATGTACAGGTAGTGAAGGGACAAACAAAAGGAGGACTACTCCCAATAGGACAGGCACATACACTGTCACTACATGTCATTCACGTTTTGTTACAAATAAAGAATGGAAAGTCGTACTGAAAAGCACGAGCAACGTGCGCAAAAAGTGTAAACACATCAACCGAGTTAGAACAGTCTCTTGTGCAAGCATGAGCTAACGAGCAATTGGGTACACGTACACATGAATGACACACTTCTACTTTAAACGCCTATGCTTATGGATACATAGTGTTGACGGCCACAATGGCCACAGATAAAAGACAGATTTTGATGTCCTTTTGTAGTTTATTATTATTAAGTTAAATAATTTGATTAAATTAAGCATATATTGATCAGATAGAAATGAAATGGTGCATACCATTCTAAAACTAGTAGCAACTTTATAGCAATTTATACCAAATGTTATGAACAAGCACTTCTAATTAATAACCTTTTTATTATTTCCAGTACTTTTGTGTTGGAGCTGTTAAGTATTTTTGCACTTAATAGCTATTCACTGATATTATGGTTACATGTATACCTTTAGGGCAATAATATCCGGCTGGGCAAGATGAACCTGAGGATCCTGTAGCTGAGCGAGAGCCCTCTTTGCACCAGTATCCAGCAAGGCACAATCCTAAGTCACACCAACGACCAATAAAATCAGCACTTAATTTCTTTCCATTGCTCATATCTTAGTTAAGTAAAAAAATAAAGATTAATGTTTATCGGTTTACCTGCTGGCTCTGATAGGCCAAACGATGGGCAGAAGTGCCCTAATGGACAAGGAAGACAGCTGGTATAACTGACCATGCTGTTTTTGGGGTTGTAGGTACCACTGGGACAAGGGAACTGAGTGGCATATAGGGTTCCTTTGGGGCAGTAATGGCCTTTAGGGCATGGTTGCATGACAGACACGTTAACAACTCCATAGCTTTCATCACAGTAAAAACCTAAACGAGACAAAACAAAGGAGAATAAGAAAGTGTTGAAAAATGCAAACAAAAAAAATTCATTGTTTGACTTTTAATTATCTATAAAACCAAGACATTGTTTTCATGTAATTTTTCTGTTCAAATTTAATTAATCCATTCCTGCATTTCAGGCCTGAAACGCATTCCAAAAAGTTGTGATAGGGCTAGTGATGAGGTGGAAAAAAAAAAAAACCTGAGTAATGATGTGATTTCACACAGGTGATTATAATCATGATTTGGTTCCAAAGTAGTAACCTCAGAGGCAGAGGATCTCCAGTTTGTCAACAAATGTGTGAGCAATTTTTTTTAATGTTGAAAAAATGTTGCTAAAATAAATCTTGGAAAGGGTTTACATATTTTTTTTTTCCTCTACAGTGAATATTTAAACGATTCACGGAATTTGGAGGAATTTCATTGTGTACAGGGCAAGCACACAAACCTAAACTGAAGACCTGTTATCAGTGATCCCTCAAACAGCACTGCATCAAAATACAGTGTTACATTCACAACTGCCACTTAAAACATTACTGTGAAAAAATACAGTTTCTGTACCAAATCATGAATACAATCACCTGTCTACATCAACTGTTTTCTAACTTATTACTAGCCTTTAATTGCTTTGCAGTCCCATTTTCTTTAGTGTGTTGCAGCTCTGAAATGCAGGAATTGATGTTTATTGGCAAATGAAATTAAGCTGACGAGACCAAATATATCTCGGTTTCATACTGTCTGCAATGAATAAAAAGTACAATTTTGTATCAACATTGTCCATGACAGCCCAGCTTTTTCTAATTTTCATGTTATTGTAATAAAGGCGAGTTATGATTTCTAAATTCTTAATGGCACAAAACTGCTACTCATCCTTGGCACCTCTGCTTGATTCATAGGTTCTTAAAAAGCTGTTTATAAGAATATCTTGCCCTCTTCACAGAGTGTGCAGTTGGCCTGCTTCTGCATGTTCTGGTAGGTCCCAGAGGGGCAGAGAACTGGGGCAGGGCTTCCTGGGGGACAGTGATGACCGAGCGGACAAGGTAGAGCTACGCCATCAGTCTGACCAGGGGGACACCAGTAACCTGTCACACACAGAACAAGGACAGAGGGATGTAAAACACATATTTGGGGAAACACATTTTATATTCGTTGTTTCACAGAAGTGTCCAAACGAGATGCCCCATCTTGATTAGATTGAAAGTCGCATACCTTGCGGGTGTTAAATTACGAGTCAGGAAAATCCATTACATCTTCCCAAGACTGTAATCTCTTCCACATGAAACGTCAATGCTGATAATTACCTGAGTCTACAGTAATTACTGTGAAACCCAGATTTCTGAACACCGTATGTGATGTTCTATATTTACCCTGCCTGCACGGTCCAGTCGGAGCTGTCAGACCTCTCAAACTGCAGTACTGCCCAGCTGTGCACGGCCGACACTGGGACAGTCTCTGCAAGCCTGCTTCTGGTGAGTACGTCCCTGCTGGGCATGGCTCAGGCTCACTGGATCCCTCAGCTGCTCAACACATGAACAATAAATACTTAAGTGTGTGCGTTCATATTTTTAAACAGTCCGACGTCTAAAGATGAACAGTACTTAACCACAATAGGAGCCTGGAGGGCATATGTCACCAGTGATGCCATCTGTTGGTTTAAATTCAATTGCTTCCCTGGTGCAGTAATAACCTGGAGCACATGGACCACTTGGCAAGGCCAGACCTGATGGAGAATGTCAATTTACTGGTGTTAGTGTTGTGTAAATCTATGCTTAATACGAATTACACTCGTAACAGTTTATTTTCAAAACCCCTCGCTTTCTATCACTTCTGTATTAGCGACCAACTTTGCTAAGCGAGTGAAGATAATGATATACAGTACTGTGCAAAAGTCTTAGGCCACCAATAGATTTGTTGTTTTATAGCTATTATGAAGATTTACAAGTATGTCTTAGTCTCTTAATTGGAATACAACCAGACTGTAGGAAATCAGATGCTGGGTCTGCAGTCATGTGAGGCAGGCCCAAGTTGCCCCAGTTACAAGAATAGGTAGCTAACATTAAGAATAATACCCCAAACTAGCACACAATTTCTTTAGATTTGTAAAGTACATTTGTCAAATTCTTGAGACGTTGAAGCATATAACGTTTAAGTCATAAGTTTGTTTAAATTAAATTAATCTAATTCACCACTGGCATTGCAGAAGGCTCCTGGAAGGCAGGGCAAGGGTTCTGAGGTGCCTGATGGACAGTAATATCCTGCATGACATTTTCCACCAGTCGATGAGGCTGGACACAGACAGTTGGCGTTGGTGTAGTTGTCCAAATCGAACGGGTGAGGATTCCAGGCAGCAGATACACAAAACCAGCCTGAAAATGAGTTTTAAAAAGAAATATAGATGAAATAACTTAGTGTCTGAAATACTGAGGTTTGTTTATAAGTTGCCCAAATCGCATGAACTCTCATTTCTTGTTCTATAGGGGATTCACATTGAAAATGTGAGCTTGATTTTTCTGCTGCACTCCGAAATCATGTATCTAAATTCCAAGCAGGGAACCACTAATCAAAATTTCTGCAAACATTCATCCTCATTTCTACAACAATAGCAAAAAAGAATCATTTTACTAAATTGGAAAGACCGAACAAAATTATCAATAAAGCACTGGTATAATTTACTCAAATTTGAAAAGACTGACATTTACCATAAAAAATAATCTCAATCATTTCAGCAACATCTGGACCCCATTTTTTACAATTAATTCGTTAATTATTCACGCCTTCTTTCTTCAATATACCTGCTCATTACTCAATATTACAATAATGCAATAGTCTGTTGTCTTGTCTTATTGTATGTCGCTAATCTCATTTTTTTTTTTTAAACTGTCTATTTCTCTCCATACTGTTATATAAATATTTTTAAAAGAAATCACATGGCCTCTGGAAGTTGAGAGTTGAGCAACTGACCGGCTTTGCACTTTCCAGATACAGCTGTCAGCCTCTCCTCCTCACAGTAGTGGCCGGGGGGGCAGGGCAGACAGCTGTCCAGGCTCTGGGTCATAGATTCAGGGTTGTAGTAGCCTCTTGGGCATGGGAACTGTGTAGCATGCCTTGTGCCTGTGAAAGTTTTCCATGCATGGTGTCAATACAGATTTATGTTCAGACTGTTTTGCGTGAGCTGTACTTGGTCAAACTTACCATCAGGGCAGTAGAAGCCAGGAGGGCATGAAAACTCTGCGTAGTCATTGGTCATCTCTGGGCAGTAGTACCCAGCAGGGCAAAGGCTGCACTTGGTCTGGCCAGTCAGGTTAGTGTAGGTACCAGATGGGCAGGGAAGAGGCATGGCACTACCTGTTGGGCAGTAGTGCGCTTGGGGACAGAGCCCACCCTCTGTACCGACGCCTGCAGAGATATCTTAATGAGACAAATACTAGCAAGACAGATTTCACAGGTAACATGCATGAGGGATCATACCTGTAGAAGTGGTAGCTTTGCCTGGGCAGTAAAATCCTTCCAGGCATGGTCCAGAAGGTCTGTATAGCCCACCAGAGCCACAGAATTGACCGGGTGGGCATGAATTACAACCTGAGCTGTCTGTAATGTAAAAGCTACGAAACCAGCACTCAGTTTGTTACAGTCCGTTTTATTAAAAAAAAAAGCAAGCATTCATGAGACAACTGTTACCTGCTTGAAAAGGTCCCTGGTGGGCAGGGCAGAGGATGGCTCGTGCCTTCAGGACAGTAATGACCTGCTGGACATGCTCCCCCCACCCCTGTGCTGAAGTTCCCCTCAGGGTTCCTAAAGTTTATGCCTGGAAGAGTGAAGAGACACACAGTCTTGATCACTACCTTATCTATATTAATGAAAAAGGCTCCAATAGGATGATGTGGCTTACATAAAGAGACAGATGAAACTAACGTGGCGTACCTGCTAGACAAAAATACCCTGACTGGCAGGGACCAGTTGGTTCCACTAATCCCCAATCCTCACAGTACATTCCTTAAAATGATAGGTGGGTGTAATAAATACAATACCCGATGAATGCAAGTAAGACTTCCAAAGAACTAAGCGTAGCAGGGGCACTGCTCTCACCAGCTGAGCACAGTGAACACTGCTCTACTTGTCTTTGTCCTGCTTTGGGGTTGTATGTGCCTGGAGGGCAGGGGAGGACATCCTCCACTGTACCCCCCAGGCAGTAATGTCCCTCTGGACACAGCTGGACATCCTCTCCCTCCAGACAAAGCCATCCAGGAGGACAGTCACTGCACTCAGCAGCACCTGTGTACACACAGCACACTTAGTTTCAGAAAGCTAAACGTTAAAGTCAGGCATGTTATTGGACAGTTTGTCCTGTAGACTGAAGCAGAATGTGGGGGCACCCCTAGACCGCTTGTACTACAACAGCTGTTTTTTTCACAGTAAGTAAGGATTTAATACAAAATGGCGTCTGATGTTATAGAGAAAATGTCTTGGAAAAAGATGAGATAAAAAGCAACCAATGTTTTTCATAGCACAGATAGTGACCCATTCAACTTTAATATACATTTAATCAGCATTTAACGACCAACTAGGGTCTAGATAAAACATCTTCTAGCTTCTTGGATGGTAGCTGTAATGGTACTATGCTTTTTCCTGTTTCCAGTCTGTTGGGACCTTTAGATAGAGAAGGTATTTTAGTTGATAATTCACCAATAATTTTAGCGTTTTAACTCTGTTTTATCATAAACAATATATATAATAGCTGTTTTAGCTATGATGTTAGATAGGCAGTACTGTTAAAGTTTTATGCTACGCTTGGCCCACTCTGCTAAGTTTATCGACTGTGTTCTAAACATCCATAACTACATATTCTGTTTTCTATCTGAGCTGCATGATTTAGTTTTTGTGCTTTTTGCCTACTGGATAAAGTCTTCCCTTGCAGTTCTACATTACTGGCTCTTGAACTGGTTGTCTGCTGTTATAGCCCATCCGTATATTGACTATTTGTGCATACAGACATGTTTCTTGGAGCAGCAGCATTGTGTTTGGTTGCAGTTTGTCCGTCTGGAAATATGTAATATTTAGATAATTTACCAATTCATTTGAGTATTTTTGATAGACATAATAACTGTTTAAGAAACATTTCCCATTAACGTTTATACATATAATTTACAAATTTCTAGTTACATATGCTATTATCTGATTTCTGATATCAGTAATCTGGGGAAAATGGGATCCAGAGTGATTTATTCTGACCAGTTAATTTACTTGGGTTAATAGTAAACAAACACTGTTTCTGCTGTATTAGTAGGAAAAGGCAGCATGAATGGTTTTGTCTCTTTTTGGGTGTATCGTCACATCACTTCTGAATCACTAATAAACTAAAACTCCTAGCTAGGTTAAGTTAGAAGCTCTCTTAAAGTATTCTTAGAATCTTTATTAATACAGCCCCAGGGGTGCATCCACATGGCAAATGTTTTTACTTTAAACATGACCAATAATAGCAGCAGCTGGTTCAGTAATCAGTAACCAAAATTATTTTTAGCAGAACCTATGGTTACATAGTATACAATCCAGTCATTATTTTTCTGGTTCTCAAGCCAAATTTATTTCCATAGTGCTTTTTGCAATTGAGCATTGTCGCAAAGCAGCTTAACAGTATTAAATTATCTTGTAGGGCCAGTGCCAAATTGAGCAAACCTTGGTGTGACAGTGGCAAGGAAAATCTACCTAAACATTGTAAGGAAGAAACCTTGGGAGGACCAAGATTTGAAAAAGGGACTCATCCTTACTTCTGTTACAACCCAAATTCCAATAAGGTTGGGATGTTGTGTTATACATAAATAAAACACTTTATATTTGTTGTACTCAACATTCCAACTTCACTGGAATTGGGGTTGCAACAGATAAATAACATGTTTAATAAAATAGTTTATCTGCAGTTTTCTGCCCGATACACAGAGGAAAAAAGAACTTCTTGTACCTGTGGTGTTGGAGTAGGTGCCCTGAGGGCAGTGTTGAGGTGAACTGCATCCTTGTGGACAGAAATATCCTGCTGGGCATCTGTTTCCAGTAACCCCATCTGCAGGTTTGGGGGTCTTAGCTCCACCAGTACAAAAAAATCCTGTTCAGGCAGAATAGTAGACTGCTTAACCCTGCATATATAAAAACCGACTTTATCAGTAGTAATTTATTATACCTGCAGCACAGGCTCCTGTGGGCTGTGTAAGTCCAGTCCTATTACAGAAAAACCCGGCAGGACATTGTGAGCAGGAGGACACATTCTGAGCTCCCATCACGTTGCTCCAGGTTCCAGCAGGGCAGGGGAACTGATGTGGGTGTCTTGTGCCTTCAGGACAGTAAAAACCCGCAGGACAAACATCTCCAGACCTGAAGTTCACCTGCCAGAATTGAAAAGCATTGGTTTGACCTTCAGGGTTAGGCAACACAGTGGTTTTGCACATGGGGCTTTTATAAGGTTTTATCTATAAATACAGACCAATAGTCTGAACGTCAAGCAGAGTATTTAAAATCCATGACTACTTTAAATGATTGTTGTCTACGCCGAATACCCGTACTCCCAAACTTTCTTCTGCCATTGGTTTCCCCAAACCATGTTTTATGTATAGGAATTTGTAATATTTTTGTCAAGTGCTTGAAAGTAGGTCAGCTGGCAACGTAAGTGCAATCACAAAGAGAAAGTGGCAGGATTTAGTCACAACCCACATAGAAAGCAGTTCTGATTCAAATATGGCTCAATTTAGGCACTTTTTGGCTCCGTTGTGGAAGTGGACAGTTTACTGTGAGCCAAAGTTAGCTCAGCTGTTGCCAGTCATAGTGAAGGCTCAGCACAGCATTCGAACTCTGGATCACATCTACTACACTGGTCACTGACAAAAATAAGGGAATATTTAAAAAAGAAGCATTCTGTTTTTTTATTAAACAAGCTCATTAGAAAGCAAATGAGAAGTTGTTTGATTATGCAAATAAGATGCAAACTCAATTTTGGTTACTGAGTAGCAAGTGACATATTCATGGGGGGGAAAACATAATCCCCACATTGACTGTTCAGTGGGGTGTATGATCACCCTAGACTGCCAAAACACACGGACAGCAATGGGGCATAGACAGGATCAGATTGTCCAGAAGTGCTTGTGGGATCAGTTTGGTACTCGTTTTAAAATAATTGTTGGCCATTGAGCAGTGTAATATTCTAACATTAGTCATATTTGCACAGGATATGTCCAGCATGTTAGACCAAATGTGGCCTGCCAGGTGCAGTTCTGACTCAATACTAGCAGCCAGATGGGTTGAG
This sequence comes from Parotocinclus maculicauda, assembly GCA_034780255.1. Classification (NCBI taxonomy): domain Eukaryota; kingdom Metazoa; phylum Chordata; class Actinopteri; order Siluriformes; family Loricariidae; genus Parotocinclus; species Parotocinclus maculicauda. The sequence continues at coordinate 8,709 of JAUZSU010134633.1, forward strand.
GTCCTCGCCTACGTTCCAAGGCAGAAAAGGCAAGTGAGGCTCAGAACTGGGCCATTACTCGTGTGCATCAACTGTTATTTTTAATGTTAATTTAGGCGAAAAAGAAGGCGCTGACACTAAGATAAACGTTTTTTACATTACTGTCAGGTTGGCAACTATTATATGTCAGTAATTCAAACTTGAAAGTTTAGAAGAATTAGGAACATGCAAATGTAAAAAGCAGTGTGTATTGCATTTTCTTTGACTTTTATTTAATTGCAGACATTATGAACTCAGGATATTTCATAATTGTCTGGCTATCTTAAATTTGTTAATGTAATGTTATTATAATCCTGATTCGGTACAAAAGGCTAAGACTGGGCAGAGCATCTCCAGTTTCCACTTTTAAAAGAAATATTGGAAGGGATTTTCAAATTTCTCTCTCTACAGTGTATAATGTCAATAAACGATTCAAGTTTTCCAAATTTTTATTTTTGGAAAAAGTGGATGCATGCTCTGGACCAAAGATGAAAAAGATCATAAGAGACTGTTATCAGCAACCAGTCCAAAAGCCAGGGTCTGTCATGGTATGGGGCTGTGTCAGTGTCCTTTGCAAAGGTCATTTACCCTTTTGTGTTGGCAAAATTAATGCGAAAAGTACATTGAGATTGTAAAGCAACATAAGATACCTCTTTATCTGGGATACAATTTTCAACAAGAAAATCCAAATACAGTGTTCTCTCGATTATCGCGGGAGTTACATTCCAGTTACTAACACACATGCTAAGTCCCCCCCCATCGTGGCCTAGTGGTTAAGGCACTGGACTATGGACAACAAAGTCCAGGGTTCAGATACCACCTCTGCCACTGTTGGGTCCCTAAGCAAGGCCCTTAACCCACAATTGCTTGGATTGTTAGACTATATATGTAAGTCACTCTGGATAAGGGCATCTGCTAAATGACATAAATGTAAGAAGCTCTTAGCGTCTAAAGAGTCAGGGCAGGAAGGCTTATGTACCAGTAAATCATTTTGCTGTCCATTCAAGCCACCCAGATCCCAAACTAAACTGTATAGTCTGTTACCTACGATAATGATCACATTGTGTAGTGCATGCTGTTATTACTGGAGTGGCCGTATTGGATCCACCGCTGCAGTAGAAACCAGGATCACATGGTCCCTGAGGGCCGGATAATCCAGGAGAGTGACAGTATTGACCCGCATCGCATGGGCCACAGTGCTGCACTTTCTCTGCCCCTGGGTTAGCCATGTAGGTCCCCTGAGTACAGAGAAATTCATATGTATTATAGATGTATATCTGAGCTACACTGCTCACAAAAATGAGGGGACATTTTAAAATGAATATGATGAGGATACCACAAGAACTGCTGGACAACTTGTCTGTCCGTGCCCCATCACTGTCGGTGTGTTTCGGCAGTCTTGGGTGACCATACACCCTACTGAACAGTCAATGTGGAGGCACTCTTATACAGTTTAACATGTTCACCCCCATTAATATACTACTCACTACATTTCTGATGATTTTGTTTAATGAAATTAAATGCTTATTTTTTTAAATCGATTTATAATCATTTTGAAATACAGTCGATTCCGGTTAATTGGACCACATCGGGACGTGATCGTTTTGGTCCTAATAACCGGCTGGTCTGATTAAACAAACATGCCCTATGTTATAAGACGGGACGATGTTACCCAAACGTTCTGCAAGTTCTACTGCTAAAATAGTGTAAAAATACATCAATAAATAAAGCGTCCTTACTTCACGGATTATTGTTTATCGCGGGTGGTCCTGGAACATAAACGAGGGAATTGTATATATATATAACTATATATAGTTTGTTTTTTAGTGAAATCCTGATCTGTCTTCAATAGAGAAAAGGAAAAAACATGGAAAAACTAACAAACAAATAAAACTATCATTCCTGTTCATTTTGCCAGTGAAGCTTTGCAATAAATCACTTTACTCATTTGGTCTGTGTGTGCGCGGGACAGGATGGGTCCATTTCTCACAGATGCACCTGGGGGGTCTCCAAGGAATAAAGGATTGGGAACCACTACTCTAGGTGATGCTTTCTCTGCTGGTTAGAACATTGGTGGAGGAACATTGCTTATGAGATGGGTGAGGTGTTTGTGGAACGCACTAAGCAGATTTGCCTACAATATTCGTTATGGGGTTGTTGGTTTTCTTTACACACGACAGAAGTGTTGCGAAAACGTGAAGTGGCGAAGTGTCAGAGAAGAGGAGGTAATTCAGGACGACCAAAAACGGAAGCAGATGGGTATCCGTAGGACCGTGTGTTGTTCACAGGAGATGATGCGCTGATCGTGCTTCCATGCTCAATCAGATCTGCATCCCTTTAAATCGTAAAGTTCTCATTAACCATCCAACGAGCATCTACAGGGTTTTTACGATCGGCTTAATACGGCTTTTATGATTGAATATTCTGCCTGACAGCAAGCGCCTGTAGAGTGTCAGGACAGTTTCTCATGGAAATGCTGCTTTCAGTGGGTCATTTACCTCAAACTCATAATCATGCTTGTATTATCTGTATCACGTACGTGGGCAAAAATACTGTGTCTCCTTGTTTATGGCCATCTCAAGCCTCATAAAGTATTATCTAAAATCCAGAATCGGCTCTGGAATTAGTGGCAAAAGCGGCTCCCTGGGTCGAAAAGGTCGTCGTGGTTAATTAAGCCAAGCCAAGCGTCCCCTGCTCATCCTGGTCAGGGCTGTGAGGGAGTTCCCGGATGCAGGTGGGTCCTGTGATCTCCCCACACCATCACAGTCAGGGGATTGAGCCCAGGTATTCAGGGAGTGCGGTTTTCAGCAGCTGGCTCTTACCACTGAGGAATTTAAAGGAAGTATATTGAGTCTAAGAGAACGGCAAAAGTATGCAGACACCCCTTGAGGTAAGGGAGCTACAATCAACCATACGTGCAAGGCATCAACCTTCAGTTGAGGACACAAGAACCTTTATTGTACTCTTGCTCCTGCTATATATTTTACTATATTGTATGTACCATAGTCGATCATTATCTTTCATTTGTTATTTTCTTATTTTATTGTATTTGAATGGGCGGCACGGTGGCTCACAGCAAGAAGGTCCCGGGTTCGATCCCAGGGTGGAGTGTCCTGGGTCCTTTCTGTGTGGGGTCTGCATGTTCTCCCCATGTCTGTGCGGGTTTACTTTGGGTACTCCGGTTTCCACAGTACAAAAGCATGCATCTTATGTTAATTGGTGTCTTTAAAGTGCGTATGTGTGGGTCATACGATGGATTGGTGCCCCGTCTAGGGTTGTTCCTGCCCTTGCGCCCAGAGTTGCCGGGGCCCACGACCCCGTCAGGATTAGGACGGCAGATAATGGATGGATGGATATTATTTGAAAGGAAACAAAAGTGCATGTGGTGTAAGTGTCCACATACTTTTGGCCATGTACCAGATGGGAGGCATCACACGTAAGTATTGAATGCTTATCTCTGAACATGTGTTTGGAACCCAATAAAAATGCATTTGTTCCAAATAATAAAACCCATTTTCTTTCCCGAGTGCCGTTTAGGATCGTGCACAAAGTCTACAGCCTTTCTAGAACGTTCAAAATAAAGAACAGTTTAATCAACTGATTTAAGGCTTTTTTTTTTCCTTTGCGGAACGAGAATCTTCAGTCAATAACAAACAGATGGCAGAAAATGAGTGTTTGATTAGGTCTCTGTTAAATCATAATGATGCCATTTGCACCTAAAGCTGGGAGTACAGAGCGATATTTACCAAGTCAGAATGTTTATCAGCAGGAATTTAAATCTTTTCACGATAATATATTCGAGCCTGGACTGTATATGTTTAACTTGTTGGACCAAAAGAAGAACACGCTTTGTGTTTTAGGTCAAATCTACTGTATTTGCTACTGTGTGAACACCAGAAACAAGTACTTAGTACTTAGTTCAGTATTTCTTTTGTTTCTTTGTAACTGAAGTCATTGTTCATAAATACTCCCAACACCAGGGCCTTTGTCGTGTTTATTGGTGCATTTTTGTATTTGTTGTGTTAATATCAAATATAATATGTCTACGATAAAAAAGAAGAAGAAAACTAAAAGAATTGTGAATAAATAACAGGTACTTGTGTGGTAAACGCTGAAAGTTGTAGATAAAGGCAAACTCAAATGCAAAGAAAAGCGAGCACTTCATTGACTGTTGTTTTTGGGGGGGGGGTTATTTTTTTATTTTTTTATTTATTTATTATTATATATTTCCTGCATTTTCAATGTATCTCTTAATCCAGAGACTGTGAAATAGTTATATATGGCCCTTATGGCATTACAGAAACAACAAATCTGAGGGTGACCTAACACTTATGCACAGTACATGAGGAGGGTGGAGACGTTAGTGAGAAGGTCCACTCATATAACAACTCAGGGAACAAATCAGGAGGGCCAATCAGACCCCAGATCAAGTGGAACAGTATTTGGCTGGGAATTTTCCCTAATGGATATTGACTCCTGCTATCTCCTAATCGAAACCGTTTTCCAGGATGAGTTCCAGAACAAAGGGACGAGACATTTTTTTTCAGGACCAGTCCTTTAAGCAGCCATGTCCAAAAAGAAATGTGAATATGTGTGAAAAATACATTCCCCGGCCTTACCCAATGTTTCCATTTTTATGGCTGTGTGCATAAATGGTTTCGCCAAACAGAGCAGTGCCGGACCTTTTCGACTGGTTCAAGCGGGAGAGCGGCTAAATTAGCCGCAATTAGGAAAATGGCTTGACTTTGTCTTTATAAGGCCTGAGTGGACAAACAGTTTAATAGCGGGGGCATGAGGAGCAAAGCTAATGGGATTCATAATCATTTAGTTTGGGATTCATAATCGCTTGGCCTGTAAAGCAGGGATTTCACTTAGTGCAGCATCCAAGAAGGTTCCTGATTTTAATTGCGATGGTTCGTGTTTAAAACCAGACAAAAACAAAGTCCTATAATGCAAGAGAATGGACATTATTAACTCTCGGCTATACAAGTTCCTTAATGTTCCCCTGGCTCTGGTTTTAATGAACATGAACTAAGAACAAACAAGCAAATATTAAGATACGACCATTAGACCTACAGTTTTGGATGCAAGTTATATCCAAGACCGTTTTCTTATAGGAAATTAATCTTTTTTTTATTCTAAAATAAAGGCCTGATAAAGACTCCCGTTTTGGCCGAGAAACTACCGTATTTTACCCCACTTTCCCGCCGTCCTCCCGTATTAGTATTTTCCCGTAAATTTCCCATATTATATTATAATTAAAAAAAAACATTGCAAGAACTGGTGAGAAAGATGGTTCGACAAAATAGGATAACAACCGTGTTTGTGCTTTACTCTCAGGTAAAATCAACCCCTCTGGCCCCGCCCACAAATCCACTCCTTCCAAAAAAGTGTTAAAGGAAGCAAAGTCTGCAACAACTCTGTATAATAAATCAGTGAATGATAGAGAACCACGAGTGAACATGAGATTAAAAATGTGGATTGAAAATTAAATGTTTCACTTTAAGACGAGCAATGTGTATATATGCTGAAAATATGTCAAATTAATCAATAAATGTGCTTCAATTTCCTCTTGTGTTTTCATTTAGGCTCTATTATGAGAATGACAGATGTAGGAACGTCCACAGCATTTCAGTGTCAACAAAGGTAGATCAGATTCTGATCATCTCATTGTAGTTTGTGGTTCACGGGTGGTTATTTTAGATTTCTTGTAAACCTGTCTTCAAACGTAAAGGATACTGAACCTTCAGTATTCTAAACAGAATAAGAAGGCAGCAATGGCTACTACTATTCTCTTTATATATAGTACTGTGCAAAAGTCTTAGGCCACCACATTGTTTTAAGCTTATCACGGCCATCTATCATTTCTCGGTCTCTTTATTAGGCTACAATGGTTGTGGAATGGACTGTGGTAGCCTAACGGTTAAGGTACTGGCCTCTGGAGCAGAAGGTCCAGGGTTCAAATGCCAAGCTGCCACAGTTGGGCCCTTGAGCAAGGCCCTTAACCCACAATTGCTTGGATTGTAAGTATAAGTTGTAAGTCGCTCTGGATAAGGGCGTCTGCTAAATGCTGGAAATGTAAATAAAAATGCACATCAGTAGGAACTCGTGTTATGGACCAGGCCTAACAAACCCAAGTTGGAAGCAGGAGGTAATAAACAAAGCACAGGCCGTTGCCTAAATGAATTGCGTCTGATAACATTTTGCAGTTTAGGCGCTGAGATAAATTATTCCTCTTAACCAATCAGCCGTAAAGCCCCCTGGGCTGTTGTTTCCTCCGAAATTTTCTAATTAGAAATACCATTTAGCAGCATCTACACGAGAGCCTTGGAGACTTGGGCAATAGTGATCATTATGGCAAAGTGTTGATACAGCACCGATGCCCATTTTGGGAATATTTTTTCTGGATCTCGTGCCGGCCTAGGATTGGGAGGAATAGACCGGCAGCCAGAGGAGGCTCGAGATATGTAACCTGTAAGGCCAGACTTTTTTTAATTGCTTGTTCCTTGGATGTTTCTACTTAAGAATCTACTGAGGAGGGAGGAAAAAAACTAAAAATAAATCCTTATTTTTCAGCACTTTTCAATTTCTCGAGGACTATGTGGAATCAATACAAGGAAGTTGATTGAAAAATAAAATTTATTTAACCTACAATTAAATTAAAGTGAATCTGGAAAAAAATTTAATGTACAGAACAATACCGTTGGCTCTTATGTTTTTTTTTTATTTCAACCATTAGTACTGCGGCGGACCCGCAAAATACAAAAAAAAAAACAAAACATTTTTTTCTTTGTATTCTTCAAATATGATTGTCGGCGGATCCGCGAAACAAGCAATAAAAATAGTCTGGCCTAAGAAATAAATGAGAAGCTTTGGGTAGCCCATTGGCAGACGGGGTAGGTTTTGTTTATTTATAATGTACTGTACATGAGTGATCTCTCACCTGAACCTCGTGAGAGGTGGCGTCCTGGGCCAGGGCGAGCAGAATGCTGACACTGGTCTTGAGGTGCTGTCCTGAGCCGATGCCACCCACATAGCGATGCAGACAGCCCAGAGCAAGGGAGTGACCCGTTCTGGACACCACGTCACGAGCAGACTTCAGTCTGTCAATGACAGGGTTAACAGGCTGCCATGTTTAGACCACTTTATTTTCAAGAAAATATGCAAAATATAAAATAAGAAGAAACTATACGTATGAATTCATACAAAGAATCGTAACTCTCCAACCAGTTTTCAATTGAAAGATTAAAACGCGGTGACAAACGCAGTAGTTTAGTAGTCAAGACTGCTAAAGTCGAGCACGAGTCAAGGGACTTTTAGTAGTGACAAGATCAAATCAAAAATAAAAAAAGAATTTTATAGAAAGAGTTTAAATAGTTTTTAATTCACTTTACACTCATAATCATTCACTAGATGATATATTAATATATACAGTCGATTCCGGTTAATGGGACCACATCGGGACGCGATCGTTTTGGTCCTAATAACCGGCTGGTCCGATTA
>JAUZSU010134644.1:0-28271 GCA_034780255.1 Parotocinclus maculicauda
ACACAACTTTTCGGATTTCCTGACCTTTGATAAAAGCAAAAATTCTCCCGGGGATCCCAAAAATCCTCCCATAAATCACTTGTGGCTTATTTTTGTCACGTTCTTTGGTCCGATTAAGCGGAAGCTTGGTCCAAATAAGTGAGTAACATTACACGTATATAATAGGATTTGTTTTGGTACTTTTGGTCCGAATAAGCGGCTGGTCCCATTAACCGGTGATCGAATTAACTGGATTCGACTGTATATGGTAAAGCTGCAATAGAACATTCATCTTTTTCTGTTAAAAACGTTTTTAAAGAAAATGTGCAAAGTGTTGCATTGTTTACACTTCAAAAATCGTAAGAAAATCTAATCACAAACTCAGTGTCATAAATCTAATAGAAAACTGAGCAGTGTATTGTTACACCCTTATCCTTTATCAATATAATCCCTTAATTAATCCCAGTAATTAAGTGTTTAGTCAGACCCTGCCATTAAAAAAACCCTAAACTTCAAAGTAAATTTTCCTGTTCTGTAAACTGAAAGACTAGATGACTGTAAAGAGCCTGACAAACATATTAAGGGTAATAATACATTTTCTTTGTGCAGCTGCAAGCCCACTGTGAAGCCAGTTTTAGTCCATGTTACTTCGGCGGAACTATTGCAGGTCACACCGTTTGAGATAATTCATGAATTATATGACAGACTGTGATATAATGTATTCTCCATGTCATTATATGTGAAGGAAATGACTACTTGCTGCTTGCAGGGACTGGAGAGCATTAAAAAGTTTTACACTATCAGAAAAGTAAATAAACTAAATATGTTTAAACAGCATGTTTGCTTGCTAGTTAGCTAGCTACCTACCTGAACGCTGTAATTTGTTTTCTTATACTGTTTTGTTTTGAATGCTTTACATTTTGTTTGTGTTATACTGTTTCCTCTTCTGCATTTGTAACTGTTCCCTGTGTTTTGCTTCATCCATCACAGTCCTCATAGCAGCACTAACACTGAGATTTTATTCCGGATTTTTTGACGGTGCCAGAACCTTGTCATCAGTTGTCTCTAGTCTCAGTGGCGCTAAAATCGGCTGCTGGGCGAGCATGTCACATTATGTGTTCAAAGACTGCCAATCTCTCTACTCAAGTCACGACCAAAGAATTATTTTACCATGGGTGTTTTTGTCTATGACTGCAATATCCAGCCAAACTGTACCGTGTAAAGCCGGCTAAAGCCATTATGGCTTGTATTTTATATAGCACTGTGTCAAAAAGTGGAAAGCTTGTTCATGACACTTCTTCTTGTCCCAGTGCTTGATGGAACAAGGATCAGAATTAGGCTCCGGAGAGCTCATTCCAGGCATAACCTGTGCTGTCAGAAGAGTGTTTTCCAAATCCTCTGTTACCAGTACCAGCCTCCTGAAGGAGAGCCAAGGGAGGAAACCGCAAGTTCCGCTCTGTAAGACAATTGTACAATGGCAATCATTGATCTGTTTCTGATTATGAGTTCTTAGGTGCCTTTCTTTCTCTCTTACTCAGATTTTCCAAAAGAAGCATGACAGGCAATGTATTTTATAAAGCTACATCATTAGGGCCTTAATGTTCTGCTTTAAATCTGACATTCCCAGCTGAAGAGTTTAAACATATGTATTTGGCTTATTGTGACAAACTGGGCTTTGTACGTAATAATAGGGAAGTGCGCCGGTTTTCAGAACATGTTTCCTTTTAATTTTTTAATACTGACACTAAATACACTGTCTAAAATCCCTTGAACACTGTCTGTGTAACAGGAAAAGTGAGCTGAGGTGGAGAACATATTTAGGTTCAGGCTGATGAATTGAAGCCACCTTCGCCTGTAAATAGATGTATTTACCTTCAGTGCCGGACTAATGAGAGGGAGAATGTCCCGGAGATGTGCTGACGTCAGCTCTAATTCAAACAGCATGGCAACTAGGGAAAGCAGCCACACGCTTGTGAAGGGAGCTCATTTAGAGACTATCACGACAGCACCTTATTCCGGTGCCAGGAGAAGACAAAATCCTGAGCGGATAAACAGCACTATACCATTTCAGATTGTTATGAATCTATGTCAAAACATGTCTTAACAGCTATGCTGAAAAAGAACAAAGTACATAGTTGCTTTATCAGTGGAATGCTTTTGATAGAAAACAAGAATTTAGTTTCCACTTTTTAACACCCACACAAAAGACCAGAAAAGCTTCCTGACAACAATATACAGAATTGTCTATTTGAAACAATTAGCTGCTTTAATTAGGCACTTCAGTTTGTTTGCCTAGTTTACACATCATCACTTTAACACTATGTATATCAGATTGTGGTAGAAATAGAGGCCTTTGATGTTTACAGCTCAATAAAAACATACCACTTTGCATGTTTGGCATGAAACTTACTAATTATTTCTCAACAAACTTTGCATATCTTTTTTTTATTTTTACTCCTGCTCTGAAGTCGGCACAAGAGTTATTATTTTTCCATTTTAGTCTAAAGACAGCTGTAATGAGAGTTGTGCTTCTAAGAGAATGCAAGGCCAGAAACTATTATAATGATGTGATACTCTACTGAGCCATTTGTTTTCTGTGATGTTAATGGATATAAAACAAAAAAAAAGTTTTCTTTCTGTTACAACATTCCTGGGTATGTGTGGGCAACCGGACATACCCTTCTCACCAACTCCCGCCATCTACGTCTTGCTATTTTAAAAAAATTATTCAGACAGGACAGCTTGTTTTGTTTCTCACTTGCCTGCAACCTGCTAGGTGAGTCCAACTTGAGCTTAGCCAGGTATTCTCCAGAACGTACTGGCATTTTGGCCTTTCTAGTAAATGAAAGCAACACCAAACTTAGTCCAAAGCTGCTTCTGGAGACAAGGGCATCAAGCTTTCTGTTCAGCTTCTGCCTCCCACATACAGTGCTTCACTCTCATGATGGGTTCCTTTATAAAGTTAGCTCTTTATCTAAACACTAACTACTACTACTTTAGTTAGTGAATAGATAAACAGATTAGAAAAGAATGGCACGACAGGTTGAAAGTTACTTTTCTGACAAAGGTCAACGCCTGAATAATTTGAGTAGCTCTTCAGTGATAATTAAGATGTGAATGGGCAAAACTTGACTTAGTAATCCAATAAATGCAGAAAATATTGTTTTGTCAGAAATCTGGTCAATGAGTTCACATGCACTTGGTTAATCAGATACGATGGGTGAACTTTGGAATTACATGCCTCGAGCAATAATCAGCTTTCTGTTTTGTAACCAGGCAATAATCTCACAGAAAGATGACTTCAAACACATTTTATTATGATGATGATATTATCATCATTATATATATATTGTTTTAATTCAAATTCTAGTGTCCCAGAAAGTGTTGCCAGCCATTTTGATGGTGCTGCATTTGATTGGCTGGTGTAGCAGATATCACAATTAAAGAAAGTCCAAAATTATATAATTGACACTTTCTTATAAATAAGATTTGTGTTAATGATTTAGCCTAACTGCTAAAAAAAGACATTCAATTTATTTCGTTTATTTTTGTAATATAACCTGTTGTAAATCGAGGGTAACCTATACACTTTTGAAACAATCCCCAAACCTGCCACCTGCAACTACCAATATTTATAAGTGACTTATAAGTGAAAAATAAGCCCAGGGTCACTTAGAATAAGCGGACCTGGCAACTATTCTCTATTGTGACCGCTCTATACTGTGTTGGTTACGTGTGTGTGCATTTGTACACTGAAAAACTGAGAATTGAATCAAAGTAAGAGTATACATGCACTGTGAAATCTGATTTGTTTGGTATTTGTTTGGTATTATAGTTGATAACAATCATGTTTACATGTTGTATAGTTGACATCCCTGGATCTTAATACCAAAACCATGATCATTATCATGGGTTGACAAATTCAGATCGGCAGTCTAGTTTAACATAAATATTGTGGAGTATACATATGATTTGGATTTCTATACACAGTCTTATGTATGTATGTTTGTACATGAAGAAACCATGGTGGATGACTTGGTATGATGTAAGTGGGTGAGTGCTTTTGCCCACAACCAATGTTGACAGCAACCATGATATCACCCTTCTCATTGCCGTGCTAAGGAGGGTGATGTATTCTGTGTACAAGGTGTTTTACCAATGATAACGATGACGATATTTACTCCAAAGTTCACCACAGTTCCATAGTTGGTGGTGAGTCTGTTGGTTGAGCAGCAGCCTGAATCAAGCTGTGTCAACTGGCTTCCGGCAACTTGATTACCTGTCGCATTTTAATTAGCATAACCTGTCTGCTGGTTTGAATGGATTTAATGGTTCACAGATGCTTCCAAGAAGACTGCTCGGTCACCAAACCCTGTCCCCTGTTTTTCCTGAGAATAAACATGTGATTAATTCTAAGAAAGACTACAAGTACACTACTGATGAACTGTAGAATTTCCTGGAGAAAATGTGAGCTGTGTTTGATTTAGTGAAAATCATTCACGTATACTGTGGTACCTCAGCGTTCAATGTTAAGTTGTCCCAGTTGTCCCAGTTTTTTCCATATGTAATAAAGTAAATTAAATGAATCCATTTTGGACCTCCAGAAAGTCTAAAAAATATTATTTAAATACATTAAAATTTAAGTTCACTTAGCAGATACCACTCTCTTTTTTTGCTTTTATCTCTTTTTAACTGGTTCTCACCATTTTCTTTTAGTTTTGTTGGTACCTCTGGTGACTTATTTGCACTAAGAATGTATGTAAAATAAATTAAAAACACAGGAAAGAATGTTTTACCTGGAAATGGCATATGGGTTATTTATCTCAACTTACACAATTTCTAAGTTTTCTCAGACACTGACATATCGAAAGTTGTTATGAGCCGTGCTAGTACAGTTAGTAATGCTGATACTGACTAATGTTGATATTAGCTGATCCGTATCATTGTCTCTGATCTGATATCTAAAGCCATTTCTCCATTCCTCATCACTCGTGGATTGAATGCAAAGAGGACAGTTTGACGATCTTGGATCAGCTAAGTACAAAGCAAGCTTCTTTAACATACTGCAGTGCTAAACTACAAAGGATAAAATGCAGTCCAATGATTTATTTTTCTTTATTTGCCTTGCAATTCAACTACACTGTATGAATAACGAAAGTTATGAATCATTTATTGCTGTTTCACATGGGTTTCCCATCAACTATCAAGTCTTTTCCCGAAAAAGGTGCTCTATTCTGCGAAACGGTCCAAGGTCCCATTTGACCAGAGCAGTTTATACACTTGGAGAAACAAAATGTAGCAGGAACTCCTCTGAGTCCCATTTAGTGAGGGCCACTGATCTTGGACAGTAGCTTCACAAGAGATCCATCAATGTTCCCAAGCTACACTTTAACCTAGCAGTTCTTAAAGCATAGCCTATTGCAATGGTCAGGTCCAGATATCAGAAAATTCTTGATCTCAAGATTTCAAAGTGTAATACCAGAAATAGCAGTGTAGGTAAATACCAATTTCCAAATACCAATGTCCTTCTGCCTTTTTAGTGAATAAACAAGTCAAATATCTAATTAAATATTCCTTATGTAAGTGTACAGATTCCCTTATTTTGGCAGTGGTGACCACTGATTTCACGAGCCTACTACTGAATATTCCCCAAACAACACTGTGAATTTATTTGGACAAAGGATATCTCTACACACTTTTGAAAATGTTAGTCCAGTTTGATTATTTATATAATTTTGAATCACTGCCGGTGCTGTCAGACTGACTGCTACCCATGCTGTTAAGGACTGGATTCCTTCCAGCAAACATTATGGCTGTGGCCTTTGTTATCCAGGTATAGGTGCAGCAACCCCCTGTGAATCTCAACAGGAAACAGCAGGAGAAAAATGAATAGCTAACAACACAAAAAGACCAGTCAATTTCAAGGGAACTGCCAGGACAGTGGTGTGAATTTATTCAGGCTCCTGCTCAGTAATATTTGGCTTTTTAGGTAAATCTGTATACATTCATACAGTACAGCTCAAAGTGTTTAATAAAATAAATGAAAAGAAAGAAGCTGATGTGGCATCCTATGGCATTTTAAGGAAGTATCAATGTCTGATGATGACATTATCTGCTTCCTCTCTTAACCCCCTCTCGCTTTCTTGGCGTGTGCAATGCAGTCTTGAGGAAAGGTGTCGGACAGGTTAAAATGAGAGTCTCTACAGGGACACTGGCTGATGAGAAACAGGTGGCTTCAAACATTTTAATCCTGCCTGTCAAGGCCACCAGGGCACTAAGACGAGGGGCGCAGGGAGCACATCTGGCAAAATGAGCAGTGCTGAGAAGAGCTGAATGTCTGCTCAAAGAAAGCAGAGCTGAGTAGTGGTGGCAATATGCTCAGACAGAGCAAAGCCAAGGCGAGCTAGATGTATACTCAAAGCAAGCAGAACTAAGTAGAGGTGCATGTCAATTCAAAGTGTGCAGAAGTGAGGTAGAAATGAGGTCAAAGAGAATAGAGCTGAGGAGAGGTGGGTGACCAATGAAAGAACAGAGCTGAGTAGTGTTGATGTACAATCAAGGAGAACAGAGCTGAGTGGAGTAATGAGTCTCACTATCTCAGTGGGGACTACCCACTGGCACACTGATTACTGTAGTTAATTAATTCTATTAAACCTACCACTGAATGTAAGCTTAGCTTTAACTTTGACTTTTTAGATTCAGTCCCCACAATGTAATGTAAACGTGGTGTGTACATTCCATAGGTAGACATAATTACTGGCGCTAATTAATACTACACCTAAACCTACGCCTCTACCCCTAACCCTACTCTTAACCTCAGTAACCTAAATCAAACCTTTTGGATCTTTTTGTTGTAATCAAAATGGTTATCTGTATCAGGTATTTTTATTATTATTAATATATTATAATAATAATAGGGTTATTTGGGTCATTCCTCCTATACTCTAGGGGACTGTAGGGAGGCCAAGTGTGTAAATACAGAAATCCAGGTATGACGTATACTGCTTACAAAACTTAAGGGATATTTTAAAATTAAAGATCCTCTAATGAAATAACCCCCCAACTTTTTCTGATCAGTGTAATTGAGAGCTGATCTTCGGGCATCTGTATTCTCCATTGGCATATCAAGTTTTTTGAGAAACCTAGTGTTCCATGCTCATTGTATTTTATTTTCCTTTGAGATGCTGCTGCTAAAATGCTAATGCTAAATTGCTAATGCTGATGTTAAAATGCTAAAATGTGAAAAACATGGTGGTCGTGACTCACTTTTTACGTTCTTATGCAAAATGAGATTTTGTGTTGCCTGAACACTGCTAAATTTGTGGTGAAAATGAGATCTGTTTGAAGGTTGCTGAGTTTGTAAGGCCCTCCTCTTCACCCCATGTTACACACATTCATTGCTATTTTTTCTTTAAGAATTTTCCTGAACTGACATCTATGCAAATTGGACTATGGACATTTATGGACATTCATACAGGGAGTAACCATAAGCATAGGGCACAAAGCAAAAGCCAACCCAAGACAGGGTGCCAACCCAGCACAGGGCACACACCCACAAACACACAGACCCTGGGGCCCTATACCATTTAACCAAATATAACTCACATATCCAGGGCAAACTCATGGTGGCATGTAGCGATCATGCAAATTCCACACAGGCACACTGGAACGTGGGTCCCTGAAGGTGGGAAGGAAAACAACACTAACCAATGTGCCACACCAATTTACACCAGTAGAGTTAAAATGTCAATTAAGGCAATTTCCTATTAAGAAATGACAGGTCCAGCGATTTTTGTGGTTGTAACCGAGATACATACTATCTACCTAATGTTGTTGCAGACCAATATGCAAACCTTTGTAGCAGCATTATCCCCTAATGACAGTGACCTCTTTCAGCAGGATATGGTTCAGGCATAGTTTAAGGAACATGATGAAGATTTCCCAGTGTTTACTTGACCTCCAAATTCCCCGGAACTCAATCCGATCAAGCTATGTTCGGCAAGTCAGTTCCATAGAGACCCCACCTTGCAACTTACAGGACTTAAAGGATCTGCTTCTAATGTCTTGATGCTATATACCACAGGACGCTTTCAGAGGTCTTGTGGAGTCCATGCCCGAAGGGCTTCGAGCCTTGGCAGCATAAGTGGTACACTATATTAGGCAGCTGGTTTCAGTGTTATGGCTGATCAGTGTTTGAGACCTTATGTATATACAATGACCTTATCTGGTTAGCTCGCTTTGACAGATTTATATGGAACGGGAGGTGAGATTCAAAAAGCTCAACAACATGACAATTCTGAATTTCACTGAACTGCAGTTGCTGCTTGCCATCTCAAATTGTTTTTGTTTGTCTCATTGCTGCCAAAGAATGTGTGGGCTCCCTATGTAAGCTTAAAGCATGGCCCCAAGAGCAGCACTACGCATGGAAAATAGTGTTAAAATGTAACAGCAGCGTGCTGCTCAATTAAACAAATGCTCTTAATGTCATACAGACCCCATTTCCACACGAACGATACTTGGAAACAAAGGACTTATTTGGTCTGATTATTATTGCATGCATATTTGTGGTTGTCTTGCTCTCTCCTTGTCTTTTTCTCTCTATTATTAGTAGCTTTAAAACATTTCTTAGCTTTTTCCTACAATGCATGGCAGATTTATGAGCTGCTGGACATGAAATATTAGTTCATAGTAATCATGTATTTCCTTACACAAATCCATGTAATGCATCCACCAGTTTCCCCCCTTCTTTCTTTTAAAGCCTAGATCTTTCTCCTACTCTAAAGCTTTCTTTCTGCATCTAATTCTCAAAGCTTGAGGCCTGGGCGTACCACAACTTAGCCCTCAGCAGGACTTCCATGTTTCCCTTTGTGATATTGAAAAATTTTAAACCAAGCATGCTGATTAAATAAGTATGAAACTGACCAAAGCCAGATGGAGGACTGGTTCTAAATTGTGGAGAACCTCCCCAATTCACTCTGTATAAAACTATTTGCTCCTTAGGGACCACCTGAGCAGCAGATAAATTAGCCAGACCAGCAGACCAGCTTTCTTTCAGTTTCTCATTACTTAAATATTGTTTGACAAAAGAGAACTTTTAAGACAACTGGTCTGAATCAAAGATGAAACCGTGCAGCGCATCTTAATTGCTGTAGGTGCTTGTCAGTTCAAGTTAGGAGGCAGGCACCAGTGAGAGTTTGGAGCCTAAACTTCTCCACGCAAGACTTTCTGTTGAGAGCAATCAAACTCCTCTGAGAATCTGCAAGCCGAATACAGAGAAGCAGCCAGTCATGCTTACGGGCACAATCAGAAATATCACAATATTTTGATTTATCTTGTATTGTGGTTATGTTGCAACACAGGCTTTGTGATAACACAGTGCCCATTTGGCATGCACAAATGTCATGTTGACTCGAGAGTCCATGCAATCTGTCACTTTATTCAGATGTTAATTGTATTTCATTACACCCATCACACAGTGTCTCATCTGAAAGACCAGCAATTGTTGAAAGCCTCAGCCTACCCAAATGGTCCCAAAGTTTGTTTGTTTGTTTTTTTTTCAAAATCATCTGAGAATGCTGTGAAAGTCACACCATATGAATTTGCTGAGATAAAATATGGTGTGCTAGTTTAGATGAAGTATTTTTCATGCTGCCTGATGTAGGCAGTTCTGTTAAATACAGCCATCTCAGGCTTTTGTCAGTCTACTCAGTACTGCTGAGCTCGGATAACTGGAACCAGGTCACAGTTGACTGTTATCATCTGCTCGGGGCCACAATTAGTAGCATGATCATTCACATAGAGCCTGGACATATAAACAGTACAGTGTAGGGGCAAGCTGCTGTGGACCTGAGGCGGATGAGTGTCTCAATTCTTATCAGGTATCAAGTTGCAGCTTGAAGAAACCCCAGTAGCACAAGTTAATTTAGAGCATTCAGTCTCAAACGCATCAAGTGCTGGAGTCACAGGATAGTGTATAATTGCTGGAAGCCTATTTGAATCAAAGGAAGTGAACAAGCATTTTGTAGTCTACTTTCAATGCCTCTTTTGTAACCGATACCTCCTGATCAGAGACTCTCCTAGTCTGAGGTCTATCCTGGACATTATTCATTCATCCATATACTCACACTTCAGAAAACACAGAGTACCCAGTCCACCCGCTGTCATGTTTTTGGAATACTGTGGGTAGGTAGATGTTGACATGGGGAGAAAAGGGCACACTCAACACAGAGAGTGACCAGAGACAGGCACTGTATGATGACCGGACCTGTGAGGTTTCACTAATATTGTATTAATTGGGGTAACAGTAGGGGCTTAATGTGCATTGTGGGAATATGTGCGTTTATTTTATCACATGTATTGCAATTTCATTTTTAAACACAAGAGGGTGCTGTCATAGGTCATACATGGCATACCTTCCATTCTATACTGAAAACAGGAGAGATCTGAGTTCTTCATAAGCACAATATATATAAAATGCGTTTGATAAGCCGAACATGTTAACAGAGCATCAGCCTTGCCAGAGGGAGGCAAGAGCTCTTCAAAAACAGTTTACTGAATAAACATAGATTTGATATACAGTATTTGATATTTTAGCACAACAATCATAGTTTTACTGTGATTTTCATTGCAGAGACTAGATAGTTGTTATTTATATTTCTCTTAAATCTACTTAAATTGCAGGAATCTTGTATACAAGAAAATGTTCATTGCTTTGCATTAGTTAAAATTTAAATGTTAAAACATAAACAAATATAAAATCATTAATCGTAAAATTGCAATCGTTGATTTGAGCACAGGTTCATACATTTGTGTTTTAATGGAAGTAAGTTTTCCAAGCATTCTTGCATAGTTTGGAATCCAGAGATAATTAACTGTGCAACAGTACAGTGTCTAACCTTAAATTAAGCAGCTGGGTGCTATCTTGTGCACATCAAACAACAAGCGAAACAGGTAACACAATGTGCTCATGGGTGTTCCATCATGCAGCTGCGCCTTACACAGCTGTTACCTTGACTACTAGTGTGGACAGCATGGAAAAGTGCAATACCAGCCAAGTTTTAGCACGTAAAAAGTGCCAGCATCAAAGCAGGTTCGTGAGTCCGACTTATTTGTTTACAGGATAAACTGATTGATGATTAGATTTAATCACTCTTTGATGCTGCAGATACATCCACAGTGCCCAGCTAATCAAAGGACCTCTGCCAAAGAGAAACAAGCACTTTTTGCCCATCACTCACTTTGTGTGAGTCAGACAACTGCTGAACTCGCGTGTGGTAATGCATTCTAAATGGAAGCTAGTCATTTCTGTGGGCTTGCTCTCTTCAGCAGGGCTGTGGGACATTTTTAACCCAGGACTTTTAAACGTCCCTCAGCACCGATAGCATTTACGGCAATGGACTATGGTTATCTCAGTACTGCTGAGTACTGTGTATTTCAGTACTGCTGAGAGTCTATCCAAAGCTTTTACTCTGATTCAGAGTGCTTATCTGTACTATTGATTTCCGAATGCCTCCAGTCCTTGCATGTAAGATTTGTATGGCTCTTTATGCCACACTAAACTCCGATCCGCATTTCATTTTCACTAAGTGAGTCCAGCTTTCACTATCTGTTGAGACAACGGAGAAACTATGGAGAACGAATGAAATAAAGCAGGAGATGTCTCTGTGCCCTAGAGGCAGGGAACAAGGCGCCACCATCACCATCACAGGCATAGCCTTGTAGCTGCCTGGAATGTAAACACATTGACACATTTTCAGTGAAGGAAGGAAAACGGGGTATGGGACTGAAAGTTGATGCATATCTTTTTGTTCATAATACCCTTTCTGGCTTTGTCAGACTGAATAGTTTGTTCTTAATTCAGGAACTGATAGCATCTACTAGAATCTTTCCAGTTAATTTTTATTTTCTCACACCTCTTCCTTGCTAAGCAAAAATAAGGGAATTTAGGGGTAATTGTTAGAGTTAGGTCACAATGTTCTCCTACCAGGCTGCCCTTTCAATGTGTCAGGAAGAAAACTAATGACCAAGGCTTTATGTACGATTGCCATCATTTACCAAAGTCACATCTACTGGGGACGTTGCTCCACACAGTGCAGCACCAGTCTTTCCGGGGCATCCATCAGCTAGCTTGACAGCTTTTAGCTTATTGCACTATACATTACTTCGAGAGTCTGCAGTTCCAAAGCTAATTGACAGGGATGACAACTTAAGCCTAAGTACATTAGGAAAATATGTAAAGTACTATACAAAAGTCCAGTAGATTTGTTGTTTTAGCAATGGTACCATAAATAACATATTGTCAGCAGTCAATGCAATTTCAAACTTGCATTTTCCATTCCATAATACACTTTTTCACTGATCTTCATTTTTATATTTTTTAGCTTTAGCATATACTGTATTTTTGCATATTTTGTGTTTAGGCTGCTACTTTTCAAAAAAAAAAACCCTATCCTGATCAAGCTTTTTTGGACAGTAGAAGGGTCAACACTTCTATTGCTCAAATCTAAGGAGAGGTCTACATATTTGTCATGTTCGCTCATGGATGCTTCTTTTCTGGTTTTCTTTCAGTTTTTTAATACTGCATACACATTTCCTATATTGTTTTGGTTGTATTCTAATAATACAATGGTATATATAATCTAATGGTGGTCTAAGACTCTGGCAAAGTACTGTAGCTAAATACAGTCTAGGTGGCTTTAAAATCAGAATATACATCTTGATTAGGGAAAGGAATCCTACAGCATTTTTCAGAAAGATCTTTCAGATGGGCTCATTCCACTGATAAGTGGACAGTGGCTATTGCTGCAGGCACTTCTAGTTTATTTAACAACCTCCACAAACCCGACTGGGCCGTGCTGACCTCACACAAGGGTCAATAGCACACAGGTCACCTAAGAAAAGAGACCATACTTAGCAGCAGCCCTTTGGCAATGCATATCTAAAGGGTTAGGCTATAAATCCTAACACTCCCACACACCTAGAGACAACCCTAGCACCTGAGGACACTACCAAGATGGTACACTCAGTTCTATTTCATGTATCCACTTGTGGCAATCTGAAACTGCCATTGTATCAGCACCACACTGACAAGAAAGACTGAGGTATGACAGCAAGGGTGTGATGCCAAAGCTGCCAGAAGGCATCACTGAGACTTGCTGTTCTGGTGAGCTAGCATCTTAGATTGCTTTGCCACCGGAGCACTACATAGTTTTTTTCTGAAAGTATCATTATACAGGTATGCGCCATGTAATGACCACATTAAGTTCTGCTGACCAAATTGAACTTTAATCAGACATTACCACAGTCACATAGTCTTTTTAGGCTGCTGTAATTTAAATATAAAGTGGATTTTCACAAACTTTGTGCAAGCAACACATACATGCACCAGAGAAACCGCAAATGATGGCTGAGTGATTGAAACAACTTGATAGTTTTGTTTGACTAAAACCAAAAATGCAATGATATGCAGAATTGCAACAACACAAAAGATCAGCCAGATGGAACAGAGACTCTAAGTGGATGTGAACCAGTTTATAGAATTTTAGCTGAGAGATAATATTATATAGGTGGTGTGAGAGCACACAAAGGAGACCTACTTAAAATGGGGCACGTACAAAAACACCATTTACAGTTTACTACTAGGCAGCTTCTAACTTAGCAGCAGAAATTCACACATTTGTGAGTAAATTTCACAAAAAACTCTCTAACATATCAGCCAAGATAGGCCACTCTGTAGTCCAAACACGAGGTAAAGGGCAAACATACCAGTAAGTTAGTTAGTAACACACATACAAACACACATATATGAATCAGTGTTGCCCCAAGAGAAAACAAGCCACCAGGTCTGTGGACATGAGCCCAAAATAAAGAAAAGCCCAACCTGCTACAATATGAGAGAGTGACAACTTGATCAGTTAATAAAAAAACTTATTATGTATTTGCTTTATGTATTTAGATATAAAGCTAAAAAACACTTTTCAGGAATTTGGTTCAGACAGGATCAAGGTGGTAGCCCAAATAAGCAACTACATTTTGGATATAAATCCCAAAAACCTGCACCCTGCAACTACCAATATTTGTAAGCGACTTTATAAAACAAATATGCCCTCTTATGACGAAAATTACTTAAAATAAGCAGACCTGACATCTGTTATACAAACTGTTATACAAACTGTTATACACTGTTATACAAACCTCTGGCGTGGATCCGCAGCATTGATTGGCTGTCGTGGTGACCAGCCGTTTAAAGTCACAACATCTATAGCTAAATGACTGATATTTATTATAACTGTTAATACCTTGTTTGTTAACGTGAATAGATGTTAATCGGATTGTCGTTAAGTAGTGCTTAGTTGTGCATTTGACCATATCTTTTGTTCTTAATGGCGACTGAATCATTTATTTACACTCATTACCAACAAAGGGTTATATAAAGTGATTAGTCCAACTACTGGCATGTTTTTGGGATGTGGGAGGAAACTTGAATTTAGATAAAGACATGAAAAGAACATTCAAGACTTCATGCTGCCAGACTAAAGAGAGAGGGCTCAAACCTCAGTTGCTGGACCAGTATGCCACCAAAACCCCAAATTGCATTTAATTATATAGCCAGCTATAATGTTGTGACGCATGTTTTCAGGTGATGCAATTTGTGTCTTTATGTGCTGTGGTGTCATATTTTCTCCCATATCACCAAGCCTGTTTGGAAAGTCCAGTGTTTGTGGGAATTAATTCAATTTCTAGTGAAAATTTCTTGCTGCTGTTTGTATTGGCAGCTCCACCTCTCAGGTCTTCATCCAGTATGAATTACTCATCCTTTGGAGCGAGAGAGAAAGCCTGTGTGTTTCAGCAGAGTGTGGACAGACTGACAGAGTGATTGATGGAGTGACGAGGTCTGGACAATGAGGCAGCAGTGGGAAAGCAGTTTTGAACCATACCTTAGAAGTGTTGAAAGAATCTGCAGGCTGTACCAATAGGACACTGACTCAGAACGCTGCAAATGGAGGGTGTCACGGTGCCCCCAGTTCCCCCTCCTGTGTTTTCTTAGCTCGTTCTGCTCCATAAAATAATCTGCTCACTGTCATAGTGTGTGATTTGGCTAATGTGTAGCTGAAGGGCAAAGATGACCTCCCAGCCAATCAAAGTGGGTCTGGTTGCTGGTTTAAATCAGTGAAGGTTTTCTCTCTTTCCTGTGGTCCGCATTGAAATTCAGCATATGGAGTACATAGCGGACGTTGTAGCATGTACACATTCTTACACACATATGCTTACGCACAAACACAAGCCCCCTCACAGCAAACCCACCAAATCTAATCTTACTCGTAATGAGACGGAGCCAGGCGACTTCCTAAAAAGTCTAAGAAAACGGGCAGTGTTTCTCTTACACAGTCTCTCATTATATATGCCTGGGATGCAAAAGAAAGAGTGTAGCCATGACAGAGTCACAAAGCCTTACGACATAAGAGCCTGTTAGTAAGCAGTTATTTTACTCAGATTACTTATTTCAGATATTTCATGCGTCTTTTCTTTCTAAGTATAATGTTCCTTCTGTTAAAATGTTAATCAGAACATAACTGGTAGAACAGTAAACACCAGGTAGTATCAGACCATTATTCAGACCCTAGCCATATTCGATCTGCTTAAATGTTGCCAGTTGTTTTAAGAAACATTAAATGCTTAACACAACTTTGTTTATAGTCCATGTCACACTCAGAAGGTGAAAACATGTTCAGGGTATTTAAATACATTCTAGCACCTTTGAAATAAATCTGGTGCTTTTGTCGCTAATGATTGATGGATCAAATGTCACTACTGGGAAACCAATGAGTTTGATAATTTAAGCCAAAATAAAAATTCAAAATAAGATTGTTTTAGGCAGTTTTTGTTTCATTTCACTTTTACCTTTTAAACTAAAAAAGGAATCATGAATAGAAATATCATATATGAAAACATAAATGTATAAAGTGTGCATTAATCAGTCGTATAAGATCATTTTCCTTCCTATTCCTTTATGTTTATTGAGTCATTGCGAGCTCTGAACTGCCATATTTCACTCATAGAAGCCCAGTAGGTGGCAAGTTACCTGGGGTTAGCATGCTAGCTAACAGCAGCCAGATGTCTAAAGTTACCATACTTTTTCACGCCCGCTTTGCATTTGCGTTCTGACTTTGGATTTTTTAAGCTGTCAACTCAAGACAGGCAAAAGCAAGCCTGGTGAGAAAGAATAACTCAATTGTTTCTTTTCTGAAAATTGTGTTAATTAGCTTTTATTCTGGCTTTCGCATTGACATCTAGTTATTGTGATAGTATTTTACAACGAGAAGAAATAACTTTAGACCTCCTTGGCAACTAGTCTATTATAATCTGTGGCATGACTAACAGGACAGAGTAGCTTGTCATAAAAATATAATTTTTAAATATTTATGTGAGCAGTACATTCAGAGTTGAAGTAATTATTGCTACAAATATTTTAGAATGTTACAAAGATGTATCTGCATAGTTAGTGGAGTAAAATTAGCTATTTTTAAAACCCAGTGAAGTTAATAATGGTTGTGAACATACTTTAGGAAACCAAGATCAAGCTTAAAATAACACAGAATGCATGATGCTGTTTGTGAATTGCCATTGATCTTCTTCCAATCCTGCACAGACTTCAGAAGTGGTGCATAGCTGAAAAGAGAAGCCAAAAGAGAAGGTCTTTTAGAGGATACAGGACTTTTGCTAAAGAATTAAGAGAACTAATCCTCTTGTTTGGCTTCAGTAGCATAGAGATTGCCCAGTGCACAGACCTGAGAGAGCTCACGTGTGCCAGTGAATGTCACTCTTTTACTCTGCACTTATGAAGCTGGTTTAGTGCTTTTTAAACTGTCTGGTTTTGCAGGTTGTGGAACTATCAAGTACTAAGTTAGGCAGGTCATATGATACACATGTATTTGGATTGTATACTGTGTAAGGTATCTGTGTATTTGTTTGTTTGTTTGTTTATTTAATTGCATAAAATGGAAACTGTATTATATGAGTGTGTGAGTGTATGTGCAGATCGAAGGTGGTTTAACTACAACTCATTTTGTCTTGCAAGATATTTAGCTAACAAGCAAATTGCATGAACGTTATTGTAGACCTTGCAGCAAGACGCACTAATAACTTTCTAGACTCATATAATATACTGCTGCAGTATATCAGTAAATGCTAAACAGCCAAACAAATGCTTATATATTTCCCCTGTCTGCAGTTTTGCAGGTTAACAAGTGCAGCTGGGATGTTGTCATCAAAAAGTAAACTTTATTCGCTCAGCTCTTCTGTCCTTTCAGACTGGGAGCTGATGTGCGGATTTGTGCTGCTCTGTGGAGCCAGTTCAGCCTTTGCAACTGTTCTGGTCTTTAGGATCTTAGCTTTGATGTAATCAGTCAGTAGATCCAGTTAAAATTTTGCACATTTACAAAACTTGTACAGTTTACAAAACTTGTAAATAAAACATATTAAGGATGCTAATGAGCATTTGTGGATCATTAGGGACTCCTGATGCCCAAGCACTGAATAAGTTTGGGTTCCACTTTTCTCAGCCATGAACAGAAAGCTTAGGCTGCAGTAGACACATGATCACTAAGACTGGCAAAACATAACCATGTCTGATTATGAAAATGTCTGAAAATGTCATGACATGTGGTCTTCCCAGTCACCAGATCTGCATTCCATAGAACTCCTCCAGTATAGGGAAGAAAGAATGATTCACAGCTTGAGATGGAAAAATCTACGGAGATTGCATGAGGCAATCATGCCAACAGGGAGCAGAATCTTAAAGGAATGTTTTCGACATCTTGTGGAATCCATGGCATGATGACTCAAGGCTGTTTCGAGAGCAAAGGGGGCCCTTGCCAGTATTAGTACGGTGTTCCTACGAAAGTGCTCAATGAATGTGTATAGTAGCGCAACATGCCATGCCGTGCAAGAAACACACAGAATCGTCTGGTTGGTTTGTTTAATGTTTCTGTCTTCCAATGCAATGACGTGCTATTTTATTCTTAGGCAATATAGCAAATGATTTCTCAAATATCATGCTGAAAGTCATTGTTGTGTGCTGTAATCATAATATAGTATAATTCTACTGTCATCACTGTGTCCATTCCTGTCATCTTGCATGGGTGTTTGGAACAATACTTTTTGTTGTTCAATTTGCAATGGAAAAATTCCAGTTTGAGTAATTCATCCAGGTCCTGCTACAGTTTGATGCAACTAAGTCATACAGCTGCATACAAACTAACATTACTGTTGAGTGTCATAACAAAATTGAGTGCTTTGTTGGGCTGTTTGCTTGCTATTTATTTGAAAATTGATTTACCAAGTAACAAGACATTCTAAGATTTTCTTTACAATTATTTATCAAAAGCACTTAGTATCAAGTGTGAAACATTAGTGCATTAGGAGTGTGACCATGAGGAAGAGTAGTAGGTGTGGTCTGTGGTAAATCTTGCTGTAAGAGGGTTCTGGCAGAGTTCACTTTCTCACATATGTTTCCCAGACTGGCCACACAGGGGTTTCAGTGAAGATAGCATTTACAATGCAGGCAGCATCACTCCGCAGGCTCTCTGTAAAATCGTACTGATTTTCTCTCTCTCGCTCACACACACACACACACACTCATACACTCAATAGGCTTGGGGCTTCTTAATGAAAACAATTAAGTAATCACAATAGCACAAGCAGACCGAGACATGGCAGCTTAGTGAAGCCTATCACCCCTAATGTGCCCAGCACTTGTAAGAAGAACGTCGTGATCATGCTTTGGGTGTTCAACACAGAAATCATTCAAACCGCCATAATGGCTTGTCATACCAGTTCTGTCAAACTTTAAGGAGATTTCTTCTGCATATTATCCACAGTATTCTTTGTCTTCTTTACTGTGGTTGCATATCATTAACTATTAAGCACAGAACGTTGTGAAAAAAAAAAGTCTGGTATGTTTGGATTGTGATCTTCATCAGTGGGCGGCATCTTCCTTAGAAAAGTACGGTCCTTAACACCGAGCAGATGCTTGCAAATCTCCAAACTGTGGATATGTCTTGAAAAGAAGGAGGTAGGTGATCCTACATATGAGGTGCTGGTTGTGAATCACAGCTCTCTGTCAAGCCATAGAGGCACTACAATAATGAATAAGAAAGTATGGCCTTCTCATCTTCACTGTCCTTTCACTTTTTTGGGTGAGAACCATAATAAATATTGGGGTGGTGAATCATTCTCAGCACTGCAGTGGCTGACGTTGTGGTGGTGTGTTAGTGTGTGCTGACACAGACACAGCAGTGCTGCTGGAGTTAAAATACACTCTATTTACTTATTAGAGACATGCACCTTATTGCTCTGGATAGAAACGCAATGGAATACAGTTGAGTAAATGTGCAAATTGGCAGTCAAAAACAGTATCATAAAGTGTCCAACAGTATCAAATATTGCAATATCTTAAATGTGCAAGTAGCAACACAAAAGGGGGTTAATATAATATGTGGCATATTAAATAATTAATCGTTAAAAATAAATATGATCAATAAATAAATAAATAAATAGATACATTAAAAAAATCAAAACCATAAGAGTTCCATAAGTGTATTCTTGTTTAGATTCCTCATAATTAGGTATAGATTTTGTTGCTGATGTTGTAAAGCACTTTTGTAAGTCGCTCTGGATAAGGGTGTCTGCTAAATACTGTAAATGTAAATGTAAATACAATGTAGCAAAATGCCCCCGTTTTGGCCTCTGGTTCTTCGTTTCAATGACTAGGGGCTTTCAGTGGAGTCAATACTTCATGACCTAACAAACAGTTCAGCGTGCTGAAACCTTAATCAGTTAGATGTTTATTTATGCACGATTGTAAAAATAACAACGAGAGAGGAACAACCTTAGTGTTTAAACATGGCAGGCAATACAAAGACAAAATCCTGGGTCATGATTATGCATTAAATGAGAGTGTGCTAAAATTTGCAGTATGGCTACTGTTTACTTTGTTGCCAATTTCCAGTACAACCTTCCTCATAATGTGATCAAATATAAAGTGTGCAGCTGTAATGGCCTCGAAAAACAACTATATGTCTCTTGCATTTTATAATGAGTATGAAGCTACATTTGCATGAACAGTCACTGTGATTTCATAATTATTGTTAATTAAACATTTAAACAATTAAACATAAATCATTAAGTAAATATTTGTGATTTGGTTGTGCTATTGATTGACAGATACAATAGATAATGCAGTTTTTTTTATATTTCAGTGGTTATCCTTGTAAATGAATGTAGTAAGTTCTCATGGCAATGAACTGACAACAACACCACCACCATGAGCTGCATTTTGGTTCTGGATTCGAAGAACTTAGAACCAGTATTGGCATCATGTTGGGGAAAATAGCTTTAAAAGAGTTGAAGGTTTTGGGGAAAATGTCAGTTCTAGGGCCATTACTCATGTGATTCCCTGGTCTGTTAAGGGGTCTGCTAACATAATGAGTGTTGGTACCATTTAGAACCAGCAAGAGCTCGCCTTGATAGTGGTGCAGGTCTTGATTAAAACCCCAAGCCCAACAGCAGTAACTCTTGTTAAACATGCCAAGATGAAAGTGTTGGCAAAGGTTGCATACGTAACACGGTAATATTACTGATTAAATGGCACCTATTGTTCCTGTTAAGGGTTTTCTTCAAAGGCGGTTAGCAGCACATTGAAAAAGGCCTGCATTAACCCAGTACCATGCAGAGACATCATTACGAGCACCATAGGCCGAGCAAGCAAACGTGTCATTTCCTATGCTCACCTCATTGTTTTATTGGAATACTAGTCTCTAATTGTCTATAAATATCTCCAGTCAGACAGGGAAAAACAAGAGTCATTTGGGTATTATTGCTCACTGGAATGTTATTATTCTTAATGCTATCAATTTCTGTTTGTGCAGTCTGGGATTTTTCTTTTGTCTCCTGGAATACAGCAATCAGTCTCCCTCCAGCACATCAGTGCACCTCTGCAAAATGCATCCAGCTATATATTGCTCCTGTAGGTTTTATTGTCACGGTGAATTAAAAAACGATGCTCTGGACACAGTGGCACATTCAAGCAGGGCTAGAGTGAAATAACTGAAAGACTCTAGTTACATCAGGTTTAAAGCTGCACTTTGAAAAATACTCAGTACACCTTCGTTCATCTCCCACTCATTTGCTATACCGACTCAACATCAGAGCCCTTTTCAATAGGAGGTTCTGTAAGAAAAAAAGCGTATTTATGTTGTTTTATATGTTGTTTTCTATGTTTCTATGCCATAGAAAAGTAAACTTATTGAATTAAATATGTGACTTGAAGCAAAACAAGGGGCTCTATAAAAATGATATAAAACGGCAAAGGGTTGCTCTCTTATTTATAAGCATCAGCTGTTCCACATTTCCTAAATTGAATGGCCAAACACATAAGAACCTAAACTGAAAACACATTTTCCAATGTGATAGGGTCCTGCCGTGCTTCGTGGAAGAACAGTGAGAGAGCTATCTCAAGGTTGCAGTGTCTGTTTCAGATCTGATACACTAAATTTACTGAAAAGGATTCCTCACTAATTCTGTGGTGTGAGGGAACTACAAAGGAAGCAAGCAACCAGCCAGCTAATGTTGGTCTAATCCAAACTTCCTGATTTGATTGTGTGGTTAATCCCAATGTTTTTAAGATGGTATCAGACTGATGGTTTGCTATTAATTTACAGCTCTTCACACTGTGTTTGGGAGGCCAGTCTGCTATGCTGTACATGGAGTCAGTACATGCGTAATGATTGTGTTGATTTACTTTTGTAAAACTCAGTACAATGCGGAGATTAATTCCATTCTTTTGAGAGCTTGGCTTTAATTATGTTTTGACATTGATGTGGCTGTATGATTAAAAGTTTATCCAGCCCTGCCCTGTGGGCTAGACATATAGTCAGTGCTCATAATGAAAGGTTAAGAAAAATGTTGTTCATGTGCTGTCAATAACCGGGTTCCTATTCAAATGTTTTAAGCAAATGTCCATAAAGCTTGCGATAGAAGATGAGAATTAATCTGTTTTGGTTTACTGCTGCTGTGTGAAGGCAAACACTAACTGGAAAAAGACTGCAATATCCAAAGTGTCTCGATGGTCCATTTATGACTGCATACTGGGCAAAACATTTGGTATTCACAATGTACAGTATGTCAAACCATAAGCTTTTGAAAAAGTATTGTGCTACCTGATGTGGTCATAACATGACAAATAGCACAATGCAGTTGTTCAACACATGGTTTACCACAGAAACATGGTGCAATGGAAAGCACACAGCCTGATCCAGTCTGGCATGTAGAGTCACAACGTTCACCGTTTGCTTATAGAGATCATCTGCTCGTTTGACCTTAGAATATTATGCCTTGTTGTCAATATATTGAATGTTATAATACATCACAAAGTCAGAAAAAGTGGGACAATATTGAAAATGCAAACAAAAATCCATCTATTCCTGCATTTCAGGCCTGCAACACATTCCAAAAAACGTTGGGACAGTAAACCATTTAACATTTTTTAATGTTGACATTTTTTTTCTTAACACTAAAAAGACATTTTGGCACAGAGGATACAGAGCAATAGTGTTATTTTGTCTGATTTGTCCTGCAAACATGTCTTTAAGTGTGTAACAGTGTGGGGATGTTGCTGTCAAATTTTCCATCCACACATTCTCTATTGGAAACAGGCCAGAACTGCAGGCAGGCCAGTCCAGTCCAGTCCAGTCCAGAACCCTCTTCTTCTGCAGCGTTGCCTTTGTAATGTGTCGTTTTGCATTGTATTTTTGAAAAATGCATGGACATCTTTAAAAAGATGTTGTCCTGAAAGCAGCTCATGTTGCTTTAACATATATCTCAGTGTGCTTTTCATCATTAATGGTGCTGGGGACATCTGTAAACTAGTAGTAGATAGTGATTTCTCAGTTAGTGCTGCCATAAGGCAAAATGTTAGCGCTCTGTAATCAAATGTGTTGAGATTCTTTTGGCTAGCAGAACTATATGGAAAGAAAAGGAAGATGAGAACTGTCATGTTTTTTGTTCTCTTGTCAGGAGTTACGACACCACATTTTACTGTCTGTCAACTCTCTAAGTATGAAAAGCATTCATATTTTGCCTCTGAGAGGTCTGTGGCAGACATCAAATTATTAAAGTGAGGCTTCTCCTTATGATATTAGTCTCAGTAGACTTTCACACTTGATGTGAGTGTTCTCTATACGTGAGTAAAATATGTGTGAAGAAAGCATGGACTGGAAAGAGGTCTGGTTTCGTCAAGGCTGAATCTAAGTGAAGCAAGTTAAGGACTGTGTTGGCAAAACTATACAAAGATATATGGTGAGGAACATGGTTCCCTGAAGGCACTACAAAGGAGGTAAGTCACCTCATGGAAAATCAGAGAAACAGGATACAGGGAGGTCTCTGTAGATCTAAATATAAGTTTATTGTGAGTTTTTGAAGGATGTTGGTCTTGAACGTGAGAGTTAAGGTTTGGTGAAATCACTAGGTACGTTTAAACATAGCATCACAGTGTGGAGAAGAAGTGTTCAAGGTAGCATTTTCCATTTATGCAGCCTGAAAAGGTAATGGGAACGTTATGTAACTGCAGAGCTCAATGACTTGACCTACCCCCTTCCTAAGGCATTTGTAACATATGAGCGATCACTTTTGATTCAGATTCGCTGTAATGAGAAAAGTTCAGAAATCCTTTGTATTTGAATCCCACTTATAATGAAGGTTTATGGGGAGTTGTTTGGGCGGTCAATAAAAGTTTATATAAATTTTTATGTGAATGCTTTCATGAAGTTTTTTCAGTCCGTGGTATTCCATTGTGAGCCCTAAATCTGTGAAATTCGTCCCATTGGAGATGGGTTTACTTTTTAGAGGGTAAGGAGAGGTTATGCGTTACAATAACAATAATGCACCGTGAAGTCACCACTTATTTGAAAATATTTTATATTAAAGAGATTTTATAATATAATCCAGTATTGTGTAGCAACTTAGTCATTTGCATCACTAACTCATTTGCAAAAATCCAATAAAATTACCATATTTGTGGACACCCTTTCTAAGGAATGCAGTCAGTTTTAAGTTGCACCCACTGACACAGACACAAATGCAGAAATACAAATGCAAAGATGCAAATGTACAGAAAAAGACACACACAGCTTCTCTAGTCTCAAATACTAGGCCAGTAGAGTAGTTATCTCTAGGGCAGGTAAACATGCTATAACCTATTGACACCATGCTTAATGCAGGCATGGGCTAGAGATGTATAAAGCCCGCCAGCATTCAACTGTGTGGAAGTACAGCTGTGTTTCCTTGAATTATGGCACTCTATCAATACATTTGGGATGAATTGGCGATTAGGTGAGACGGTGATCATCGGAAATCCTGACTTCCCCTGGACAGTCGAAGCAGTTACTCGAACAACAGCAGGATAAACTATTTTAATACCCCTGATTTAGGAGGAAACACTAAATGAGTAGGTGTCCAAATACTTTTGTGTATACAGTTCATGTCATATTTAGATTTGCTCCTGGTAAATTGTCAATTCAAAAGTCAACAAAACATTTGACCTGTTGCCTCTAGCATATAGAAACAGTGTTAGTCAGTGCACCTTTAGTGTTCCCCTGTGTACACAAATAAGTGGTCCTGTCAGCAAATCACTCAACAGGTTTTTGTGATAGTTCTTCGCACAGCAATTGTTGACTGTTGTGCCAGGTATACGAGATAGATGTTTTGATTACAGATGATTTTAAGTTTGGTGCACAAGGACTCATGGCCTGAGACTGTCAGAAAGTGGCTTGAGTACCAATTGCCTTACATTTATAGCTGTCTTTTGAGAGCAGACGTGAAGTGTTGATTACTCTCTAGAGGCCTTTATATAAAGATAAAATATTCAAGTGCGAAAACACATAGTCCCACCGCAAAGTCACACACTTTTTATGCCCTTTCATTATTTACTTATATGTATACAAACACTCTTTGTGTTTTGCTCATTATTTATACACACAAATTACCCTGCTGCCACAGACTCATTATTCAAATGCAATGACTTCCCTCTGGAACTCGATGTCAAGAGTGAGCCTATTCTTTCAGCAGTGAAAGCGCAATTCCCCGGGCAGTGTAATCACTGGCACTCACTTGCTCTTTAGCGCTTTGTAAAAGCATGACCCTGAAGCTATGATTAACTTAATTCCCATATTTGCTCACCGTGAGAAAACATATATAAAACCTTACTCTCTCTCCCTGGTCAGCTTACAGCACAGCCCCCACTAAAGAATATGCCTACAGCATGAGCAGATGCCCTTTAAGTACCCGAACCTGCAATAAAATAGACTCTGTTCAAATAAAGTATAAAAAGTCATAGTAGTTACTAGTGGTTAGAACTGCTTAACACTTGTATATTTGTTGTAAAAGCCCTACAGTAAAGTCAGGTTTATGCTTATGAAATCCAATATTCTTCAACAAGCCAATTTAAATATTTCAGGTAACAATAAGAGGTTTTTAAGTGTTCATCAGGACATTACACTAGATGTATTGATAAAAAATGCAATAGCACAGGTGTGTGTTGGTTTGTTGTTCATGGTTTGTGTGTGAGATTAAATCCTACTATCACGCCTGTGTTGAGAAAGATACTTACATGAAATGTAATGGTCAGAAACAGACTATTACCAAAAATAATGTAGTTTAAATGTTGAAGAAACTGTTTTGCACCTGGAATGAATGTACCTCGTGTACCTTATTGTTAGTTGCAGATGCTAAGGTAGGGGATGGCGATCTGATGAAAATCACAATATTTTTTTGGGCTGGACCAGAATCCACAGCCCTTAACATGATTGTTTTGAATGCTAGGGTTAAAGATTATTTTGTAATTTATCTGTTGATAAAATATAACTTAGAATAGTAATATAAATAGTTTAACTCGAAACATTTAGAGCAAACGTCACTGTGCTTAAAGTAAAGTGTACAGCCTAAAAATATAAAATGTTTCACAATGTAAATATCACCACCATGTATTAGGTGTCCACCAATCATCAAATATCACTCTGAAGTCCAGCTAGACCACAAGTAGTCATTGCTTAGTTGGTTTCTCGTATGTAGCATCTGTTTCACCACTGTTAGACCAATGTGTGTTTGCCATACTATCTGACTGTGGGTGTACTCTTTGGGGAGTTTCTTTTCAAGGTAGATTTTTAAGATATTCTTTATTAAATTTCCACTAGATGTCCCAATCATGTCTTTGCATGTTTGAGGGAAAAAAATATTTTGTAAAATAAAATACAAAATAGTTTTTTGTAAAATCCAAACCAGTACAGTATACCTTTTCAAAAAGTGCGAAGTGACAAAAAATTAACCATGACATAGTATGGCAAAAGGAAAACTGTCAATGGCACAAACTCTGATCTGTGCACTATGTTAGTGGAAGTTAATCTCAAGACACTGGTCGGATACTTGCATAAGAGGATGATGCATTCATTAAGTTGAGAGTTTGTGCAATCAAATATTAAGGAAAAATATAGAATTTAGATGCATTTTGGAGAAAGTTCTCAGAAGTTTTTGGAAGCATGTTCTGAAATCAACACTTGTTTCTTGTTGACTCTGCCCCTGCCCCTGGAAAGCAGGAAGCTTAAAGTGCTAATGGGGTCTCAAGAAAGTTGAAATGTGGCCTGAGGACCTGCAGCTGGCACCTTGATTTATGGTCCAGCACGCAACACTTAGCAACAGTGCCATATTTCAGTTAAATCCAAATTCAGCCCAGACCTGGGTGTTAACGAGGGAGGACAAGCTATTTAGTCGGGTTTCCACACCACCGGTGGCTCTGTGTTATTTGATTTGCATACATAATTCAAGGAATTTCCTGACACACCACAACTGAAGGAAGACAGGTCATAAGGTGTTTTTTTTGTTGAGAAGGGCCAAAGTGTTAAAATCATTGACTTATTCTGGGGAATAAATCAGTTCTGCTTTAAGAACCCACACTTCCATCAGGCTGACTGGTTGTGAGCCCTCTAGGGGGCCATTTCTTTTGCTCTGGAAAGGATACTGCTGTTTATTTAAATATGGGCCTCATCAGTGGACCCTAATAAATCAGACTGGCTTCATGATTGCATAATCAGCAAGATCTCCAACCCTCATGTAGGTAGAGCATGCCACCCACAAAATAATCTGAAAACCTGAGTACCAACCTAATGGTTAACTAATGATACCGATGCACAAAATATACACAGCACTGATCGAACCACAGTGCGGAAAAGCAAAGAGTTGGAAAGTCATAAAATAGCTTGTGTTGCATAATTATATATTTAAAATAGACCCATAATAAATTGCAGCTCTAAAAACAAGCTTGTAATCAGATTACAGAGACGGCATGGTTTAAAAATAAGGTGATTAGGTCTGAAATTACACTGAAACGTTTTACCAGATTTTCAACCTAGGCTTGTAGAAAATGTAAACAAAAGGAAACTGAAAATAACAATGAAATGAGACTGCTGATGCTAGCCATAACATTTGATAGAAATGCTTTCATCTGATGCAAATTCAACAAATAGCTCATTTTAAATAAGAAACTGTTCAGACCTGATTAGGATTTCCCCAGTGTATTGCAGAGCAGGCGACTGCTGGGTTTATTTTATCCATACAAAGAACTGGAAAAATAAAGAAATGCACGACATACTTAAATATGCTACAGATAAAATGATTAGAACAAACGTAGTGTAATTCTTCACCCAAGTATTGTCTTTTTAAAGTATGGTAATGTTACCATATTACAAACATTATTTGAATGTAAAACACTTTTTACATGGGCCAGTAGTGGTTCTTCACTGACCAATCCCTATTTTTTTTTTCAAACCAGGTTGCAAATTTTTCTATTTATTTAAAAGATCTATTTTAAAGGTGCCGAATCAAGTCCAAATGTGTATTTGGTTTTGGTTCTTAAATTGAACAAGTGGCTCCAAGATACTGTATTTGATCAAAGTTGGAATGAAGGGATCAGATGGATGGGCAGTATCCACATATAAATAAGGTCTGTGCTGTTTGTGCTAGCTTAATCAATTAATGCATCTGTTAAGCTTACCAATCTGGGCCAAAGTGCAGAATTCACCAGGTATATCCAGATCACAGATTCAGATCCAGAATTATTTTTTGTTAAAGTGTCTTGAGCTCTTGGTTTATAATCCCTCTTGGTTATGCATTTACAGTGCATCCGGAAAGTATTCACAGCGCTTCACTTTTTCCACATTTTGTTACGTTACAGCCTTATTCCAAAT
>JAUZSU010134645.1:0-16228 GCA_034780255.1 Parotocinclus maculicauda
ACAGGATGGAAACAGGAATAAAATGAGCACTGCCAGAGCCCTATAAAATGATCTCCAGCAGGCTACTGGTGGGAATGTGTCTAACCAAACAATCAGAAATAGGCTTCATGATGCTAGCCTGAGTGGCTGGATGTTTTGCAGTATGCGCTGTGCTCACACCCAAAACTGTAGAGCTCGATTCACAATTACCATAGAAGACCATAATTGGAAGAGCCATGGCTGGTGCCCTGTGCTTTTCACAAATATGTGCAGGCTTCAGTTCAGCACATGACAGACATGACAGGGTCAGAAAATATTTGAGACCATTATGCTGACTACAACATCATTCAGCATGACCGGTTTGTTGGTGTGTCAGTGATCATTTTTGGGTGCATAATCCTGGAAGAGCACACAGACCTCTCCAGGCTATACAAACAGCTATCGGGTATTGGGATGAAATCCTTGGACATATTGCCAGACCCTACGTAGGGGCAGTGTATTTAGTTCCTCCTGGTGCATGACAATGCCTGGCCTATTCCAGTATGAGTGTACAGGCAGTTGAAGAATTACCGAACTGATCCCATTGACTGCCAGCCACCAACCCAGGGCCGTGATGCCCTGGTCCAAATCCCCCAGGACACTATCAGTTGTCTTGTTAGGACATACAAGCACATGGGGAACATACAAACTACTGAGTACTTGAGTTGCTGCAATGGAATGTCACCTAAATGGACCATCCTGCGGCATCATTTTTACTCTTTGATTTTTACAGTGCTTTCAGTACTATATGGGTAATATTTTTTTTATTTCCATCAAATGACATGGTATTATTTTCTTTCTAACACATTACTCAGTCCTTAATAGGAAATCATTTTTGCTTTTTTTTCCCCATTAAGAACAGATGTATTTTAAAAGCATTTCTTTAATTTTTTGTGTGTGAAATCCTATTTCAAGTAATTACTTTCAGCAACCACAAGATGGCCATGTATCAATAGGTGTTTTAAGACGGGTAGATAAGGACACGACTGCAAATTACTGTAATTAATTTTAAGTTTCATTCATCCATTATCTGCTTAATCCACACGGGGTCACGGGAAAGCTGGTGCTCACCCAGCAACCTTGAGCACAAGGGCAGGAACAACCGTAGATGGGGCACCAATCCATCGTAGGTCAAACATTAAAGGCCACTTTAGAGACACCAAATTATCTAACATGCATGTTTTTGGACTGTGGGAGGAAACCGGAGTACCTGGAGTAAACCCACACAGACACGGGGAGGACCCAGGCAGCCCAATTCTTGAGTTGACATCAAAGGTGCTTCAAAAAGGGCTGCGGTTTTATTTTCACTGCTCACAAAAATTTGTGGATATTTCACTATGGAAGATTGCAGTTTGAAGTAGCCCCTAATTTTTGTGAGCAAAAAAAATTGCCTGTTTTAATCTGTTTGCCTATAAAAAGAATGGTCTGTAATAGGGGAAACATGGGCGTCCTTTTCACAAGTACAGTAAGTATCTGTGATCTCATCTACAGGATCTTAATTAAGAAGCACCATGAAGATGGTTTCGTAATCATTACGTAAGTGATACTGGTCTAATCTCAGTCTGCTACAGCTTTTACAAAAACACATTTTAAGCTTTAAGTACATTTATAAATTAATAGGAATATTTAAATAAATAACCCAACTAAATCATATGTTTTTCTTAAATATTTACAAAGAAGCTAATGTAAAGTAGCTACTTTTGTATTTACTTTCCCATGGAAGTTTGGGAAACGTCCTAAAATACAAATGTTTAAAAGTAGGAGAGCGTGTGTCGCAGTTTTAGTGTAATGTGTGGTTTGGCGCCATCTCGTGGTCAAAGTTTGACATGTTCTGTGAATTTTGGAAATTATTATATTCCTAAATATAAAAAATAGTACTACATTACCAAATATGTTTTTAAAAAGCTTAAATACATTTGTGAAGATGTTAACATGCCCATCAACATCATACTTTGACTTGCTGTGAAGTTAGCTTCTAATACATGCTTTTAATTTTTGGCTGCCATCTTATCTACATATCAAACTACCAAACACACGCACAAACGTTTAGGGTTACCACCTGTTTGCTAGTGCAGACCTGTTTCAAAAATTAAAGCCATCCCTTACGGGTTCAGTATATGATTTCTATGGCACATAACTGTTGCACAGTGTCTCTCATACAGCCTACTTGCACATCTAATTGACAGCTTTGGCTTCTTGCTAACCTTCCACGTCAACAAGTAACGACGATGATAATCCTGTTAGTGGATTAGAGAAGCAGAACTCATAGTAAGGAGACCTGTCAACTGTTCAAATACTAAGTACATAGACACTGACATTATATACTGCTCACAAAAATTAGGGGATATTTCAAAATGTCATGTTTTTGTAAAATGTCTTCTAGGTATATGTTTTAAAAAATTGGAGTCCTATCTGTGTGGAGTTTGCATGTCCTCTTTGTGTCTGTGTGGGTTTACTCTGGGTACTTAAGTTTCCTCCCACAGTCCATAGACGTGTGTACGGATAATTGATTACTCTAAATTGGTATTGACTTGAGTGTACATATACTGCTCACAGAAATAAGGGAATACTTCAAAATAAAATATCCCATAATTAAATATGTGCTAATCTTTGTGAGAAATGTCCTGTCAACATCCAATGTGGTCACCAACCTGTTTCACAAAACATAATGCTGCAGTTAAAAAAAACATACAGTGGGGAACGTAAGTATTTGATACGCTGCTGATTTTGCGAGTTTTCCCACCTACAAATAATTGAGAGGTTTTTAATTTTTAGTAACACTTCGACTGGGAGGGACAAAATCTAAATAATCCAGGAAATCACATTGTATGATTTAGAAATTATTCATTTTGATTTTATTGCATTAAAGTTTTTGACCACCTACCAATCAGCAAGCGTTATGGCTCTCGCATACCTTTTAGTTTTTTTTTAAGAAGTTTTTTTTTTAATTCTGCACTTATTACCTGTATTAATTGCACCTGTTTGAACTTATAACCTGCATAAAAAACACCTGTCCACACACTCAATCAATCACACTCCAACCTCTCCATCCGTCGTGCCCAACACCAAAGAGCTGTCTGACGACACCAGGATCAAAACTGTTGACCCGCACGAGGCTGGGAGGCTACAGGACACTCCTTGTGTTTGGAAGAAGAAGAAGGATCAGTACAACCCCCAAGAGCTTGGTCCCAACCGTGAAGAATATGGGTTGAAACATCATACTTTGGGGGTGCTTTTCTGGAAAGGGGACAGGACAACTGTACTATACTAAAAGGAGGATGGATGGGGTATTGCAAGATTCTGGCCAACAACCTCCTTCCCTCAGTAAAAACATAGAAGATGGGTCCTGGCTGAATCCTCCAGCATGACAATGACCCGAAATACACAGCAAGGGCAACTAAGGAAGCATATGGCTCCGTAAGAAGCCTTTAAAGGTACTGGAGTGACCTAGCCAGTCTCCAAACCTGTTCCCAATAGAAAATCTTTAGAGGGAGCTAAAACTAAAGCAACAGACTCGATTCCTGAAAGATCTGGAGAAGATCTGTATGGAGGAGTGGACCAAAATCCCTTCTGCAATGTGTGCAAACTTGGTCAAGAACTACAGGAAACATCTGACCTCTGTAATTGCAAACATTAAGTTCTGTGTTTCTATTGTAACAAGTTAATATTTAATTGATTATAGACAATAATTCTAAAGATTAGGGACTATTTTAAAATTAAATCTCCCATAATGATGTATCCTCTATTTTAGTGAGTAGTGTATATGGTGGCTGATTTAAACATTATTTCCTATAGCTAGTCTTATGACTCTTCAGTACTTTCCATAGCTTAGTCACTTTCTTGACCTTAATCTAAGTGACTGACTTATGAATCATTTATATGATACATCTGAGAGCTTATAGAGACACCATTTCAGAGAATACTGCAACAATAGAAGCATCAGTTATGCCCAGGCATTTGAACAAGTTTGCTTGTCAAGTATATTGCTGTGGGTGACATTCTAAAAGCACAAACTTAAAAATCGTTTTAAAACTTTTAAATGTTCGGCATTCTGCTACCAAAAATAATTGTACACACTTTAACCTGTTTTTATTTGTTAGATTCTGGAGATTGATGTGTCCCTGGGATGGTGATTTTCACAATATTTATTTGAGTGTGAGAAGTATATTTAAAAACAGCTATTTACCATTTCAAAAAGTTTTGCATAAGTATTTTAATAAAAAAAGTAAAGTAAGTAATTAAAAAGTAGTGTATGGCAACCAACAAAACTGAGTACACACCTCATTTTATTATACACAACTATTTTATTATATCTTTTCATGGGACAACACTGAAATTATGACACGTTGATGCAATGTAAAGTAGTCAGTCTACAGCTTGTATAACAGTGTAAATTTGCTGTGCCCTCAAAGTAACTTAATATACAGCCATTAATGTCTAAACCGCTCTGGCAACAAAAGTGAGTACACCCCTTGGTGTAAATGGCCAAATTGTGCCCAATTAGCCATTTTTCTTCCCTGGTATCATGTGACTCGATAGTGCTCAGACTATAAGCCACACACTGTATTAAATTGATCTTTATGGCTGTTGTCCCAGAAGGAAGACTCTTCTAAAGATGATGCATAAGAAAGCCCACAAACAGTTTGTTGAAGACAAGCAGGAACATGAATTACTGGAACCATGTACTGTGGTCTGATGATAAACTTATTTAGTCCAGATGGTGTGTGGCTGCAACCAGGTGAGGAATACAAAGACAAATGTGTCTTGCCTACAGTCAAGCATGGTGGTGGGAATGTACTGGTTTGGAGCTGCATGACTGCTGCCGGCTGTGGGGAGCTACAGTTCATTGAGGAAAACATGAACTGTAGCTCGCCACAGCCAGCAGGACTGGGCCACAGGGCAGTTTTTCAACAACCCCAAACACACCTTCAAAACAACCACTACCTTGCTAAAGAAACTGAGGGTAAAGCTCAAGCATGTCTTCAGACCTAAACCCTATTGAGCATCTGCAGTTCATTCTCAAACGGGAAGTGAAGGAGTTCACCAACTCTGTGATGTCATCATGGAGGAGTGCAAGAGGATTCCAGTGGCAACACGTGAAGCTCTAGTGAACTCCATGCCCAAGAGGGTTATGGCAGTGTGGGAAAATAACGGTGGCCACACAAAATATTGACACTTTGAGCACAATTTGGCCATTTTTACACATCTGTTGCAAGCTGTTTAGACATTAATAAGTGTGTGTTGTGTTATTTTGAGGGCACAGCAAATTTACACTGTAGTTATACAAACTGTAGACTGTCTACTTTACATTGTATCAATGTGTCATATCTTCAGTGTTGTCCCATGAAAATCTATAATAAAATAGTTACAAAAATGTGAGGGGTGTAGCCACTTTCGTGAGATACTGTATGTTAGCATGAACAAAATTTATTCCAATAATAAAAAGGCAAAGCAATGTTCACTTTAGTTCACTTAATCTATTTTGCCTTATTTTCATGCACAGTTGTGCCCCTACAACTGACTGACACACATTGTCACCCAAGACTGCCAAGACAGTTCTTGTGGGATTATTTTCCTATTCATTTTGAAATATGCCCTAATTTTGTGACCAATGTATTTAAAATAATCAAACATTTAAAATTATAAGGACACTGAACGATGCAATTGCATAACTGGTGAGTGGCAGCGCGTCAAACACAAACGCGTACTGATGCTATATACTCCTAGAAAAGGAGGGTACAAATTGGGCACACGTATAGAGCGGAATGTGGTTTTGGACACAGCCCAAGAATCAGCGCTCCCTCGGGGTTTGAAGGGAAGGAGCGATCATTCAGAACTCTAGAAAACGCTCAGCGCTCTCCGCAGTGACTCACGAGCCCGCTGCCTTTCCTGTCCGGTTGTAGCCTTAACATGAACAAGTGGAATCATGTCTGCATACCGTTGTGGTAGAAAAAGTTAGAAGTCCGCCGAGTTCTATTTGATGTCCCATGATCCACATGAAGGAGGTCAAGGTAAGGCTCTTGAGTGCGCACGCTTCACTCATACTTGGATATTTTGCGGTCTGATCTTTCTTGTCATTTGACCGTAGATCGGGGGCTGCGCATGTGTTAGTGTCGTATTGTTGCTGTTTGCTGGGCTGGTAGCTTGTTCTGGTGTATCTGGAAGCCCTCTGACTGATGATGTGGCCACGTTGGACATTCTGGTGAGACTATTCTGTTACTACTACTATATGCATCAGCCGAATACATTCAAATCATTTGCTCCAATTAAGTTAACCAGTGTTTCCCAGCAGAACAGTACAAAGAGCATCACACTCAATCTTCCAGCTTGTCTTCTTCTCACTGTGTACATGATGAAAAAGAAAACAGGACTCATTGAACCATACGACCTTCTTGCTTTAAGATCCAGTTCTGACGATTACGTGCCCATTATAGGCGCTTTCTATATGGTGTAAATTGGTTGGCATGGCAAGCACTCGGACAGGTCTGCACCTAGGTAGATCCATACTCCTCTAAAGATGCTGCACCATGTTTTGTGATACATTCGTCCCACAACCAACCAGCATTAGGCATTTCAGTGACTTGTACCACAGTGAGTCTTGGGCCATAGAGGACAGGATTAGTTGCTCGGTGCATCTGCGAGTCTCGGGGTCCAGTGGTTGTTTATGGTTTTCACTCCTCAGACCACTTTTAATAGGTCCTCACCACCATATTGTTATTTTGAAGATGCTTTGGCCCAGTCATCTGGAAAATGAACAATTTGTCCATTAATCAAATCACTGAGGACTGTTTTTGCCCACATCCAAAATTTTGCCTTTGTGAACTAACTGTTTACATATCATGTCTGATATGTCCAAGTTTTGATGCTTTGGCTGATCAGTGTAGGTATGCAGGTCATTGCTGTTTTGCCATCGCAGACTTTCTAATCTTACTACTGTACTAAATAGAATGTTATGTTATTATACTGTGCCTTAAACTATGGTCATTTTGGGTCATTAATGACTGGTATATTCTTTCTTTCCAAATGCCTCATCAAACAGAGAGAAAATATTCCAAAGGATTACAGAATTCGTGTTCGTTACATTTCCAAAGACGTGGTAAGTGTGATAATTGTGTACTCTACATTTACATTATTTAGCAGATACCCAACATTAGCTCTCACTTAAGTGCTCAAGATGCAAAATATGAATCTTCAGTGATTGTCTGAAGACAGTTAAAGGTGATAAGATAGCCAGAAGTTAACTTCACTACCTGGGTGCTAATATAGACTAATGTCTAGACATTTGCCATCCTTGTTTGTCAAGTGGGTTCACTACAGTCATACAGGCTCATAGAGTACAAGCTGAAGAGTGAAGTTTAACTAAAGTTTTCAAGTAGGGTTGGTCTTTTGTCAGCTTTGTTGCCTGCCATGAGATTGAAACAGATACAGATTTTGGATCATTTAAGGGCTTTTGATTGTACAAATAAAGAAGACCTGCCAGGACTGAGTTACATAAATACGTGAGTCCATGAATAGAAATGATTTAATTTAACTTGTGCCAGGAGAAACCTTCATGGCTAGGTTACAATGAGTTTTTCATGATAATTTTGATGTGGGTTAAAAATTATTAGCAGGCACCCATGATAAGTTGTCCTCCAGACATGCCGTATATCAGATATTAGAGTTCAGGCACAAGTATATGAGAAATATGGCGTAGGTAATCTGCAAAGCTTAAAAGCAAAAGAGGGTATGGCTTCATGGCTGGTCCTTTAGGAAGGGATTTAAGTCAGTGCTACGCTGAACCTGTAATTCCAAGCCTGGAGAAGATGGACAGGAAAATCTGGGTTGGGATTGAATACAACAGACATGATGTAAGATTAGTAATTAAAAGAAACTATAGTCCTCTGAAGAAAGAAGAGGAAATCATGTTCATGTGTTGAGAAGAGATAAAGAAAGGCACGTTATGCAGTTTCATTTCAAGGCTATTAACAGGTATATAAGGTACTGCTTCATATTTATGCTTGCACTTAGGCAGTCATTCATTAATTCATTAGACACATGGTCATATATACGCTGCTCACAAAAATTGGAGGATATTTATTTATTTATATATTATGAGCAGTATACTTTCTGAAACCTAAAAGTAGATACAAAAGCCACAGTTATACAGTGATGCACAAATAATATATTTTGTAATTTATTTATTAAAAAAGTGTAAATACAAAAATTACATATCATTGATAGACAAAAGTATTTATACTTTTGATTTCAGGATCTGATGTGACCTCCTTAATAACATTACCGGTAACTGTTCATTTGTCCTGTACATCACCCCATTCCTCCATACAGAACAACTTCAGCTCTGAAATGCTGTTGGGTTTCCTCAGATGAACTGCCTACTGCAGGTCTATCCAGAACATTTTTATTGAATTAAGATCAGGACTCACCTTTCCAAAACTTTACTTTTTTTTATTTTTTTTTTTACCTTTTTTGCTAGAACTTTTTGTGTGTTAAGGCTCATTGTTTTGCCGCACAACCCACAATACTTTGCGATTCAGTTTACAAGTCTGTTCAGCATTTACTGATATAATTGAAAATTCACTGAAACATCAACGATGGCTAGCATGACCCTGATGTGACCAAAATATGTCCAAACCATGATACCACAATCGTGTTTCACAATTAGTATGAGGTTCTTACACTGGAATGCAGTGTTTGACATTTCTCCAGACATAAAACTTCTCATTTAAACTCAGTGTCATATTTTTTATTTCTAACTTGTCCATCCGATCTTTAGCAAAGTGCAGATGGGAAGCAATGTTTTCTTTATGCAGCCCTGACATTGCACACCACTGATGCTAAGGTTTCTAAGGAGTTACACTGAGTTCCTTTGTGACCTTGCAGACTATTACATGTCTTTGTTTTGGAGTAATGTTTGTTGGTTGACCACTCCTGGGGAGATGAGCATTGGTCTTGTATTTTCTCTATTTGTACACACTGGGTGACTGTGGTTTGGA
Source organism: Parotocinclus maculicauda (assembly GCA_034780255.1). Lineage (NCBI taxonomy): Eukaryota > Metazoa > Chordata > Actinopteri > Siluriformes > Loricariidae > Parotocinclus > Parotocinclus maculicauda. Next base: position 9,015 of record JAUZSU010134645.1, read on the forward strand.
AGAATCCAGCTATTTAAAGATGGTTTTGTAACATTGTCCAGACTGGGGAACATAAACAGTCCATCAGAAATCTCATTTGTTCATAATATGATAGTCTTACATAAAAGTGATGAAAATCCCAATTCTTTAAATACAAAAGGACACCCACTCACACCAGATTGAATCCAATCTTATTGATTGAAAACACCTTACTTAATTTCACCTTCAAATCAACTGCTAATCCGAGGTGTTTATGCACTTTTACCTATCACAGGTAAGCTTATGCAGTATTGGGTCATTTTCCTCGATAAATGAATTATGTATAATATTTTTGTCTAATTTGTACTTTTAGAACTTAAGTAAAAATCTAATGATCTTTTAGGTCAAATTCATACAGAAATTGTAACAGGGTCCCCTACCTTTAAGCACAGCTGTAGATGTTTATGTTCATGTTTATCATGAAAACCGACTCAGTTTTAGCTTGCCTATATACCATTCATTAATAGAAATTAATCTCCAAATGTTAAGTGGCTGATCAATCCCAGCAGAAACACTGACGGGATACCTTGTGTGAATCTTGGGGATGTTTGTGTTTTATAATATTACATATTATAAAACATGGTCATCTTTAATTTAACTGAAATTTGTCTTCATATCACTCATGTCCATGGTAAATTTAGTAGAGATCATAAGGACACTAAGCTTAACCTTTTGGGTTTCCATACCGCATGCTTTTTTTCATCCCACATTCTGAACCCCAACCCCCATGCGCACCCTGGTGAGAGGATTGTCACCTGGGTATGTGTAAGTGACCTCTACCAGACCTGCAAAGGCCTGGTATTCCACCTAAACTGCTACCATGACCCTGACTAGGACAAATTAGATTAAAATGTATAGAAAAATTACTATTTTAGCCAGTACTTTGTTGCGTCTGGAAAACAGACACCATCATTCGCTCTGCTTTTGCGTACTAAAAAAAACAACAACAAAAAACAGAAAAGCTCTATTGCGCAACAACTTACAACAAAGACGCATACAAATGTGTTGAAACGATTTTGTGGTATTTAAAGAGATTAAATAAGGGCAAAATAAGCCTCTTTAAGTAAGGAACAACAACCAGGGCACACTGAAAGCTAAATTCCTTTTTTCATATTTCATGAAACTATTACGTTTGTTAGACCTGGGACTAAATCAGTTAGGAAAATGGTCTTGTTTATTATCAGAATATAGTCAGAAACTGACTTCTTCTAAAGAATGTGAGATAATTATGTTTTAATCTTAAAAATATCCTAGCTGTAAATATGAAGGTGTTTTCCTTACTCCCAAACCTGATTTAACTACTCCACAAATTATAAGTCTGCACAAAGTGTGTTAAAAGGGTGACAAATATTACACTATGCAGGACAGAGGTACAGAATGATTAACTGTAATCTTTAATGCAAACGTCAAGCTATTTTAACTGTACAACATGTACTTGGTGTGTCAGACAAGAAAAGTACATTAGGTGTGTCTAAGTAGCCAGTGAATGTTTAAAGGTCCTCAACAACACTGCACATAATTCAGATGCCATCATGTCATGATCATGTCTCTTTCACTGTTGTGCTGAGTTTGTGTGTTTCCTGTTCATAGCAAGTACAAGGTTTTATTATTACTAGTCAGTTAACTTAATGCATGTTTTACTAATAAGGAATTAACATGGTTACATACTACTGTATGTTACTGTAGACTGTAGATTGTTCGCAGTTCTCACAGTATGCTTTCTCATTCTTTTCTGTTGTTTAAGGGAAGGCAGTGCTGGCTTCACCTGAATCTATATCCAGTAGAGAGCAGTCTGAAGACCTTAGCCCTCAAGTTTGGCAACCTCTCCACCAACAGAGAAAATATCACTATATTTATTACCATGCTTCAGGGGCTTCGCTTCACCATTGATAATGAAGAACTGGTAAGCTGCAAGACTTGTCATGCAATCGTCTAGCTATTTTCATGAGAAACTTCAAGACGTAGTATTAGATCAAATAAACATGTTTGTGTCTTGTCCAGGAAGTGACAATGCAGGCATTTAAATGTCATTATCGAACTGCAAGATGGTCTACAAAGCGCTATTTTGACCATGTCAAAGAAATTCTCACAATGTTTGCCACAACACCTCAGCAGTTTCATTGTACCCCTCCCCATTGTCGCACCTCTAAAACATCGCTTGTTAAACCTGGTGAGCACTGGATGTATACACAAGCACACACATGCAGATTACAGCATTCCAGCATTTTATTAACTAAATACACAGTAATCAAACAGTGGCTTGTGTAACAGTTAAGTCGTTACTTTATGAGACAGTATGTTGAATTTCATGCCCGTGCATGACCCCAGTGTGACTTAAGCAATGGTTTTCTTTCATGTCTTGACAGATCGACAAGTGATTGAAAGAGCACTTCCCAGTGTTGTAGCACTGCTCATCATTCCATGTATTGCTGCACTGGTACTCATTCTCCGAACTGTTAAGTCTTTCTCTGCACACTATGCTGATAATATGATAAGATATGAATTTTCATGTACTTCATAGTTGTACTTTCCCAATCTTGTAGGTACTTTGCAGAAAATTGCTCTGTGCATGGCAAAAACGAGACTCTGGCAGTAGATCATCTTGCACTGATGGCACAGAAGCTCAGAGTGATTCTGTCAGACAAGAGGAACACAGTGACAATGAATCCATTTCCCTAAGAGATCAAAACAGGTATGATGGCTTCAAATTATGGGAAAACCAGCAATCATTCCTGATTTGTAAGCAAGACCTGACACATGCCATCTTTTGTTTTCTACTATCCTCCCCTCAGGGTTCAGCAGGATATTTGTCAGACTGAAGATACAGCTGTTTAATCCGACAGATTGGCACGTTCAGAATGAAAAAGTGTGAAAAGAATGGAACCCACTTGTAGAAGGTTCTGCACAGACACTGGTGAAAACAATTGCACAAAACCTTATGATTGTATGTTTGTTAGCTGAAAAAATATGCAAAATCAAGATCTTTGAGCTCTGATCTTATTTGAGCTTAAACAGCCGGCCATGTCTTGACGAATACCAAAGTACTGACTTCACAAGAATTTTGGCTTTGTGAGCCTACTTATATAGGCTGATATTTTTGAAGAATTCGAACATAGGATGGCATAATTGAAAACATAATGGTTCACTCTAGAGGAACGCTTTGGTGGACCAGTGGGCCCATCGAAGCAGGAAGCATGGTGATTTTGAAGAAGGCATTTCTCTGAAGCACATCCGCTGTGATGCCTGCGGCAGGTCCGTGCCTTTGAGAACAGTTGTTGAAGCTGCAGGCCTTGGTACGGAGCATAAATGGCTTTTTTGTGCACAGCGCTAAGGCATCCTTCACTCATCCACTGTTGCGGCACAGTAACAAATAACAGAACAGAGGCCATGCTTGTCCTTATGGTCAGTTGGGCTAACCGAATGGAATATGAAAGATATGTGGCTGAGTTCATTACATTTTATGATTACTGTGGTGCCAGGAGGACAACCAGCTGTGTTTGTAAGTGATGATGTGCTTATCTGGGCAAAGAGGTGTCACACTTGTATTATTAAAATCAGGGTCATCTTGTGTACGGATGTAGTGTTTCTGGTGGTCATGGTCAAACTTCCATCTATCTGTTACTGAAAGACTGCCCATACTGCGTGCATCTGTGATGTTTGTCAATCTGGGGGCTATATGTAAAAATAATGAGTAGTGTTTCAAAATAACATCAATGCTACTGTTTAAGACAGAGTCAGATACAGGTTTACAAGCTCTGCATTTGTCCATGGACGCCAAACATACCCACATCCACATCCTATAGTTTAAATACCATCGTAACTAGATGAACTAGACTCAGCCATTGTATTAATTTCAGAGAAGCAGCCCAGAGTAACCCTATTGCAGGCGACATCTGATTATCCCTGCCATTAACAAACACACTTAATTGTCCACAGACATCTCTGGCAGGAGGAGAAAGCACTGATTGTTTTCCTGACAACAAACAATAAGTCAAAGGGCATGAGACTGTCACACTAACATGAGTCACATCCCATAATTCGATTCTTAATTTGTGTGTCTGTTTCACTGTGTCTTTCATGGCTTTACTCTGTACAGCTGGCCCTGTATTTACATTATAGTATAATTGCATTGACCACTCAAGCACAGACTAATCTAAGTACAGTGTTGAAGCAGTAGATGATTAAATTATTATGTTCCATTTATTATTATTATTATTATCTTTATAGCTCAGGCTTATCAATAACAATCTGCAAGCTATTGGAAGTAGCAGTATGATGAGTGTCTATCTCTGTCATCTTTCCAAAATGGCAGGTTTAGGTGTAGGAAGTCTGAATGTCTTTTCTTCCCCCAAGACTCATCAGCTCTCTCTCTCTCTCAGCTCAACAATGTAAGCGCTGTCCACTATTGTCATAAAGTGTGACCTCCAACTCACAATATATGAGGTCAGTAATGGCTGACTGATGATCATCGACCGCAAGGGGATTTCTCTACAAAGAGCCTTCTTTTTAGAAGGTTTTCTTTTATGGTGGACTGAGTGCCGTTAGTCATGCTTTGGTCTAAACCCACTCTCCACACACCAACTCAATTCTAAACAGCAAGGCTATACAGAAGACATGCATACACAATTACCCCATGCTCTCACACTCCAGACACCACTGATAAAGAGCATATGATGCTAACATCATCCACGCACCTCCTGAGTCAGACTGCAATGCTGGATGGAGGAAAATATGTTAACGCACAAAAATATTTGTTTGATGTCAGATAAAGATGACAATATAATTTGAATATTATAAAAGAGCCAAATGAGTGTATGTGACATTTGTTTCAGTGTATATTTATTGGTTACAATGTTGAAACTGCAGCTGATTCACATATAACATTTAACAGAAGTTATACAATTGATTGGTTTACCATTCTGAGTGAACCTTGAATAATGTACCACTTATTTTAACTCTTAACACCTCAGACAGTATTTGTTTTCAATGGTACTTGGCAGTATACAGTGTACTTGACAGTATTTATCTCACTGATTGTACTTTACTATAAACTTTATTTTATACCTTGACGGTTTGTATTTTATTCTTTTTGTACTTTTTAATATTATTATATTAAGCTGTAAGGTTTGTACTGATGATGTGAACTACAATAAACTGAATCCGAAGTATAGCAATTCATATTCGTATAGAGTCAATATGTCAGGCTGTGTTATATATTATATTTTGCATTTTAAATTTTAAATTTTTAGTTAATAAAACCTCATAATATAGACTGTTATAAAAACAAAATACAATGCAGTAATCATTTTGAAAATATATAGATGGGTGGATAAATAAGGACAAATAAACTAAAAGACATATAAACTAATACAAATAATGGCAACACATAATACTAAGGACCAAGGCATTATTCATCTCCAGAGCAGTTAAAATCCCTCTTGGTATGTTGCTATACAAGTCTTGACTGTTTTTGTTTTAAAATGAAAACATGTGAGAAAATGTAAAAGATGAAGTAATGTGACCTTACATAAAATCTGTAAAAGTTAAATATGGCTTACAGAATTGCCCATTCAGTCTTGGTTATTTTTGTGTCTGTAATATTGAGCCATTTAGCAACTATCCTGTGAAGTAATCGTTCTTAATGTGGTTGTTCTTGTATTTATTCCAGTTCACTGTATTTAAACAACATGTAAAATATTTTTTTTGACCCTCTTTTACCCTGCATTTGCTTGATTTACCAGCGAGCTTTGGTGCTTATCTCAAGAGAACACAAAGCATAGGGATAAGTGTGCTCTGTAAATATCCACACTTTTAGGGATAATGGACCATTGGAGGTGTAGAACTAGTAACAATCATAATTATTGTTGTTTTCATTATTTTGATTATGGTCCTGATTATATCTGGTGTCATAGGTCTGTCTGTAGTTCAGGTTACCATTCTGATGGTTATCCTGCCCTTCATATTGATTACTCTGATGGTATAGATAATGATCATTACTCTGTCCAGCATCTTCACTCTGATCTTGTGCCATTTGTCCATCAAACTGGAAAACATTCTGTCCAGTATGTTGTGGATTATACTGGTCATGACTGTCTGGGTTAGCATTGCTATTCTCCATGTCTTCTTTGCAAACGTCAGACTCTTGTACAGGGTTTTCTTCCATTGCATTGAGAAGATTGTTGGGGCGTTGCTCTTTAACCTTAAGACCAATGTTCTGGTAGATGATTACACCGAAGACAAACTGCAGAATCTGAACAAGGCAACAAACATTGTATTGTACAACTTTGTATTGAATGTATATAAAAATACTTTCATACTAATAATAATATTTTTCCAGAATATATACCTGAATGACTATGAGTCCAACGTCCATGCCTACTATCACAAGTACATTAGTTTCAAACCAGTCCTTTAGTTTCTCCCCACAGCCCTGCAACCAAAAAGCAAATACATTATACCTTCTGAGTTTCCAGAAAGATCATACCAATAAAAATGCAAACACAATGTAATTTACACATATACAGGGATGCACCATTTAAAGACCATAGCATAGCATCTGTTCACTTTAATGATTGAGGTCTGAAAAATTATAAGACATTTTAAATTGAATTTTTTTTAGAAGTTGTATTTCTTTTAACTACAGATGTTGCCTTCTTAAACAGTTGGTTCCCTCAACAACCAATCAATGCTGTGGATCCACAAAAACAGGCAGGAGTTTAAGAGCAAAAGATTTGTGTAATTTGTGTGTGTGTGTATGTGTGTGTGTGTGTGTGTGTGTAAATACATACCAGCAGTGCGCTCGCTTGCACATTAGTGTGCGTTTGGACTAGAGATTGTTCTAACTCGATGTGTTTAGAGACTTTTTTGTGCGTAACCTGTGTTTGACTGTCTGTCTTTATTGTATACAGTACTCATTAGTTCTCCCACAACTTGTACATTGTCTCTAACTAAAAACGTTAAAAATTGCTTCTCATTCACAGTCTCTGTTTCATCTTGCTGATCTTCCTTGTTGTTTAAAATACTGTCTATAAATGCATTTTTGGCTTCCGTCAACAAAAGTATCAGTACCATCATGCCAGCCTTTTAGGTGTTATGGCTTTCTCCTACACAGCGAGTACTCAGTAACTCCCAGCTCAGAGGTAAAAAACTTAGGTATCATATTAGATTCAGATTCTCTTTTGAAGCACACGTTAATA
>JAUZSU010134656.1:0-16227 GCA_034780255.1 Parotocinclus maculicauda
GCTCCACCCTGGGATTGAACCCGGGACCTTCTTGCTGTGAGGCAGAGGTGCTAACCACTCAGCCACCGTGCTGCCCAGAAAACCACTACTCTCCAGAAAAAAACATTGCTGCAAGTCTGCAGTTTGATAAGCGTCACGTGGAAAACGTTTTGTGGACAGATCAGACCAAAGCAGAACTTTGTGGCTTGAAGGAGAAATGTTATGTGTGAAAAAACAATGCATTCTAGCATTCAAGATCCTTATCTCATCTTTGAAACATGGTGGTATTATTATAATGGTTTGGTCCTGTTTTCATGCATCTGGGCCAGAAAGACATGCTATCAGTGATGGAACAAGGAATTATAAATAGAGGCAAATTGTAATGGAAAATATCAGGACAACTGGCTGTGAAGTGAATCTTAAGAGAAAATTGGCTTTGTAGTAAACTGACCTTAAGCATACAAGTCATTCTTCTACCAAAGAACAATTAAAGAAGACTGAAGTTAGTATTTTGGAATGACAAAGCTCCAATAAAAATTTTATAGAAGGACCTAAAACTATTTTTTAGCTCTTCTGTATGGTGAAATGGACAAAAAATGTTGTAAGAAGTATTTAGTTGCAATTGTTGCCGAAAGCCGAAAGAGGTTCTACAGAAATAATGTTTTCAATTCAAGTTTCAATTCATATTACTTTCTACTGGCTAAAATGTTACTGCTTTGTCTAATAACTGGGCTTTTCATTTAAAAGATTCCTAAGAGCAGCAGTGGGTATTAACTGACGTTCCTATACATTGTTTAAAACAAATGTGACATCGCTGGTGTTAGAGAGCATCTTCACATGAAATTGCAACTACTGGTTGCATTATCCTAAAAATATATGTATACATTTTGGTAAACTGTTAAAGACTGACAGCTATCCTCGGTGCAAAATGTTTTCAGGTCCATATGGCTAAAGCTATAATGATAATGTTATGGAAGACACCCTGAGCTTTTGAATCTGTGATAAGCATTAGTCTTAGTCATAGAAAACTGAGACTGAGCACCTACTGTGGCATAAGCAATTATTGGCACCCTGGTAAAGGGGAGTAAAACGGATAATGTACTATAAATTAATGTCAGACTATTTATTCTGAGAAAAAATCTTTTATCAAAATAAAATTATTTTTAACAAATCCACATGAGCCACAAATGCTAAAATTTGTGGAAAGTGTTTTTTTAATTTATGTTTGACCTTTTTTGGTTGTAGAAAATGCCATGCAGTAATCAATGGCTTTGGCTGTAATTGTGTTCTTATACTCTTATGAAACAATAAACACTCACTATATTTTTTGGGTAAAAATGATGACAACATTGGAAAGAATGTGATTCCAGTTGTTAATTCTGATGGGTCGACACATGTTGGAATGCAGTATGTTTTCTCTCCAAAGGCCCTGGGATTCTCATTATGCATTGTGGCATTATTAACCCTATAAATACCAGCACATTGATTCCAGTAAGACATTCATCTAAAACCTATCCAACAAAATGGTTTACCAAACACAAAATTAGGCTTCTGCCTGGGTCATCTCAGTCCACTGACCTAAACTCTATAGAAAACCTGTGGTGCGAGTTAAAGAGGAGAGTGCACAAGAAAGGACCTGAGGACTGAGGATGATATGGAAAGGCGCTATGAAAAGGAAAAGGAATTTTCAAATTTTCTATATTTTTATTTATATTTTTTATACTCCAACTTAATTTACATCAGTTAAAGGTTGGATTCTTCATAGTGTTTCAACTAAGCTAATTCATCAAAACCAAAACTTATTTTATCTCTTTTTATTTACTCATTTTTGCCAGAGATGCCAATACTTGAGGAGGGATCCATTTTAAATCTACATGCAATGACTGAAGTACAGTTAATTAATTAATATGCGCTGTGTTTATAGGCATAGTTGTGAAGGAGGTGGTAATCCCATTAAAAGTTTGGAGTGAAGCAAAATGTCCCCCCAAAAATTCCTGTGATTTTGTTTTCAACAGTGTGAGGTTTCTCCTGGCTGTTAAATTTAGCAATAATCATTATTATTTATAAACAATTAAGTTTGGGTACTGTGGAGGGAAAAAGGCAGAGTTGCTGTCGCGCCCATCATTTTGTGCTGGGTACCCCTCCCCTAATCACAGACAGACCCTAGATTCTTGGAGAAGCAGCTCCAAACATAAAGGCTCTGCTCTCACTGGTACAGGAGGAGACTCTAGTTTCCCGGCCTCAGAGCGAGAGCTAAAAGGCTTACAGTTAACGAGTCTTAACAGATAGATGGGATTAGTGCACTGTATAAATAAAACACTTTTGGTTGACTCACACTGGTGTGTGTGTGGGTGGGGTGCACGTGTCTCTGAGCTTGGTTCCTCTGGCATGTCCACATGCCTTCACACGTCTGATGCAAAGCAGCCTCTGTTCCTTTAGCATACTAGCTTTACTATTCAAACATTTAAAAGTCAAGGAAACTGAACGTGCTATCTGTAATAATGGGAGACATTGATTCAAAACGAAAATGAAGTTTAGTTTGTTAGCGAAAGCCAGCTAACTTACTAGTTTCAGTTCTAAATGTGAAGATATTTGTGTAAAATATACTAATGGTTAATATGTATTCATATTCAAAGGTGTATTTTTGTCATAATTATTACCATTCCTTCTGCAGTGAATCATTACTCATATAATGTCTGGTTGGGTGGTGTGAGCAGTGCCCCTGACCCAGTGATGCACCTGAGAGTCATAAGTACTGAGTGAAGGAAACCATTCAGACAGGCAGTGTATTCAAGGACAATCGCAGGATGAGAGGGTTAAGGGAGAGAGACCAGAATAGAAGGACGTTTTGTATCCAAGTCTTCTGTTAGGACGAGGTGACCTAGGCGAGGATGCTTATGTGGGTGTGTGAAGGGTAAAAATGTTTGTTATATAACATGTTATTTGACATTTCTAATCACCCATGAATTGTTCACCTGTCATTTTGTACGTTTTGTAAGAAATATGGAAATGACCCATGAGGTTAATTACACAAACCGGTCAGATTCGTTTCTATAGCACTTTTCACAGTGAGTCATTGTCTCGAAGCAGCATCTAGGCCCAAAGCCCCAACTGAGCAAGCCGAGGACAGGGAAAAACTCCCTAAACGGTATATGGAAGAAACCTTGGGAGCATCAAGACACAAAAAGGGACCCAAACTTTACGGGGAGCCTGGATGTTATATGTAAGAATTCAACTAATGGGCCTAGTTAATAAGTTTATTGTAATGGTTTAAATAAACAAGGGAGTATTAACAATGTCACCTTGCATGGTAGTAACTTCAGTCTCCTGTAGATGGCATTGCACAAGAATCAGCCTACAAATACCTGCAGGATGTGTGATGGGATTTATCATTGAGAAGAAGTGGTACAGTGTAGTGAATGTTTGTAGTGAGTTTTTTGCATTTGGGTGCGCTTAAGGCCATGGTGTGAAGGAAGCAACTGCATTTGCCAGTGTATAGAAGTATATGGTCATACTGGTCTACCAGAAGTAACAAAAATCCCAGTACACAGGAAATTCTTATCAGAATTGTGGCGAATGAGGAATCTATTGGGTATGCTTTTTAAAAAATTCAAATAACTAAAGTAAAATATAGTAATATGTAGATCATGGCAATTTAAACAGAATGGCCGAGAATAGAGCTTGAACGTAGCACTCTGAATGATCAATCTGTCTCTATTTATTTTTGATTTAGGTTTAAACAACAATAATTGTTGAGAACAGACATGCACAAAATGTGCTGAGCTGTTATTATTTTTTAAATCACACATCAGAGGTTTGAACAGAGGCGAATGAGTATAAAAGCTTGATAGTCTGAAGGTGTGTTCAATTTGTACATAAACTGAAGCTCCAGAGTTTTGCAACCCAGGACTGGTTACGGTTTGTAACTGTTCAGAAGGTTATACACCAATGAACCATAATTAAGGCACTAAGGAACAACAGCTGAATTGTTTTGGAATTGGCTGACTGGTAAATACTCAGCTGTCTCTCCAGAGGCAAATATTGCAAGAAAACCTGTTGGCCACTGCACACATTTAATTGAGCGTTGTGCATTCAAATTGCCCATTTAACAGCAATGTAGTGCAAAACAGCTTGTATAAGCCAAATTGGAATAAGGTTTAATTGCAAGGTGAAGTTGCTTCCATAGACTATAGTTGCAAAGTCTAATCACTGTTTAAGCAGCATTTTGAAGACTGAGCACAAATGTGCTGCTCCAGCAAGTGTGTAAAATAAGACATTATCAAATATTCAGGGAGTACAAATGATCCATTTCTGAGGCCTTCACTCTTCATTCATCATTGCGACCTCCGTTTCTTATTAATTTGATGCTCTATTAATAATGAATGTTATGACTTGGTCTGGTTAGAAACTATATCCCAAGATTATTTAGAAAAATGCTGTATTCTAGATTTTAGCTCAGTAATCGGGTTATTCAGTGGACGTAGCCTATTTATTTAGACTACACATTCACAAACCCAGCTCATAATAAGTTGCAATCCATGATGGTCCAAATAGTGTATACTATACAGTAAGTCAAAAGTCTCAGACCACCATTCGCTTTTTATTTATTCATTTTTTGGGAGTGGTATGATTGCCAGTGCTGTGCCGTGCCATTTGGGGATTTTGGGAGCCAAATGAACACAAACACTTTATCGTGTTCCTGAAAACTTTACTGAACTACTGTATTTTTTGCAGTGTATAAATTAGGGGAATTATTATACGGAAAGAGGCCACTGCCATTAGGGAATACCGTTGCCATGAAGGGGTGCACTTGGTCTGCCATAATGTTTAGGAAGGTGGTGTTTCAATGTGAAATCCACATGAATGACAGGACCCACCTTTCCCTGGGAGAATTCACAAGTGTTAGTCTTATTCAGTTCATGTACAAGTGTTTTTAATGTTTAACTGACTGGTGTATACAGAGACAATGTAATGGAGAAAGGACAGTACTAAATGTATCCATCTTCTGCGTTCTCTTCATTTATTTGGCAAAAAATTATATGATTTTAAATTTTTTAAATGCCACTAATGACTTTTTTAGCTGCTTGACCAAAAGTAAGGGAACCTAAGTCATTCATCCCCCATTTGGTATTCCTCACACTCTACAAACTCTTTACTCCAGCAGTAGCCTATGGGGAACAGAACTGGTGAGGCTGTAAACGATTTAAGACACATTCTATGACTATTTGCTCATCACCTTGTGTAGCACACAAGATAAGAACTTGGCTTGCTGATGTTTACAAAAGTAATTGATTATGCCCCGCCTTGATTACTGCAACTCTCTCTTTACTGGCTTCCTAGCGATTTCGTTACAAATGTTATTTCAGTGTATTCAGAACGCTCTGCCCAAGCCAAGCTCTCTATCCACATCACTCCTATTCACTCTCAGCTGCACTGGTTACCTGTCATGTCTCGCATAAAGTAAAAAATCCTACTTCTCACTTTCAAAGCCCTGCATAACCTTGTTTCCCTTTACATCGATGAACTCCTGAGCTGGGTGTGTGGGTGTGCATGGACTTGAATGAACTTGTTGTAGAGACAAGAGTCCAATAAGTCTGTCTGAGGCAAGTTTAATAATTATTAACTGAACCTTTATCTATTTTTATTGAATATTAACAGAATAAATAATTTCTAAACATACCTATATATAATATTAATGTTGTATTTTACAATACCTGTGATGAAAAATTATATTTATTCACTATAATATTATATTATATTATATTATATTATATTATATTGCATTATATTAAATAATAATGAATGTAAAGTGAATCACAAACAAATTAATTTTACCTCCATGCAGTGTCTTGGTCACTCCTGGTCATGGTCTTGACTTGGTCATGGTCAAAAAGGTATTCATCTGGAAATCCCTGCTGTCTCTTTCTGCGTTGAGAGTGCAACCTTTTACAGCCTTTTTACATCTACTGTAATGCAACAAACAAGGATAAGACATCAAATTGCATGACATTGCAAAGACATGACATTAAATTAATGTTATTAAATTATTAAAACTTAATAGCTTGAATAATTTTATTCATTCATGCATTCTGATGAATATTATATATCCCCTTGTATGGTTGCGCATTGCACAAAAGAGACAACTTAATCATGATTAACATAATAGACATTGTGCGGTTAACACAATTAAATATATTAGTCGCTATTAAATGGAACAAAGTATAAAGTTTATTGTAAATGTGAGGCACTGCTTGTTTGTGAGTTGCAGGTGAATGTTAGATAGTTGAAAACTCGGAACACTACCACCTTACGTTTGGGTAATATTATTGAGTTGTAAAATAAAAAATATTGCATTGCGAGCATGTTTAAGCGTTGTAATCCTGCTTTTCTTGGCCATGGTCACAGGGGCTCTGCTGTCTGTAAGTATCCCATGAATGGAATGTCAGTCTGCCGAAATGATGGGTAGGGTGTGTTAGCGTATTATAGGGGATAGAGGGAGAGCTTATTAGAATTATGTGCCACCCAAGGCACTATATCACTGAGTCATGCAGAGCTAGTGCTTTCCAGGATCAGATTACTGAAGTGCATGTTTTAAATGGATTAAACATATAACAGCTAGGTCTGTATCATGTATGGATAATGAAGCGATTAGTCGCACTGCCGAAGAGGTTTCCCATTAACAGATCACTGAAAATCTGATTTCTTCCACTGATTTGATTATTTTGTGCTTTGACACAGCCCCGCACACAATGTGTGGCAACAGGGCAGCATTCCCTGCCAAGACTACTTTGATTTAGTTCATTTTGGGCCCTGATTTAAGGGGACAGGACATAAATGTGACAGTCATTTTAATAATCAATTGGCTCTATTAGTTATGTAATAATAATAATATCTTTTTTTAAACTGACTTACGCAAGGCGGTATGATGGCTCAGTGGGTAGCACTGTCGCGAGAAGAAGCGCAGCGAGAAGGTCTTGGGTTTCGATCCCATGTGGAGCAGTCTGTGTCCTTTCTATGTGAAGTCTGCGTGTGCTAGTCTTGCATCTGACCTGTGAAAAAATGTTGATGGAAATTGGTTGATAAATGTAAAATCCCAGATCTGATCTTACAGCTTGACAAATAACGCAGTAAAAATCCTATTTGAACACTCACTTATTTGATTAGAATTTATTCGCTATTCACATTCGGCAGTGGAGTGCGGCAGGGGTTTGAGTAGATAATTTTCATATCAATTAAGCTCAGTATAGCAATATAACATGCACTCATGGTTGACATGTGGACAAATGGCTTCAAGTAGGATGGAGGAAGATGCATGTTGGAGGCAAATACATAAGCAGTATGCAATTTGCACCCAATTATTTACTATAGTATCTTTGAATTGACAAGCTCAAGTTAAACGAGCGTTTAGTTATAGCTTAAACCTTAAAAACCCGCAGTTACATCACTGGAATACTAAAATGTGTCAATCGCTGTGCAATTAACAACCAGATATGCTTCATCAGATATGTACATTTATAGCTTTAACATTCACAGCTTTTACCCACAATTCTGAGGAATCAACTTGAGATTTTGGGTTTTGAGGGTTTAAGATTGTATGCTTAGCTGAAAATAGTGAAGAACACTTACAGTATATTGGTCTGGATGCAAATACAGAAGCCTTTTAACTGGATTATGAAATACTGTATTTGACCTAACTTAAATTGGCTATAAAAGCTCTGTTCAGATGTAATTATTACTGGTGCTTAGTATTGCCCATTTTATTGTTTCACAGCAGCTATTTGCTTCAACAGTCTTTGCAGAGTAAAGCATGTCTAGTGGTTTATTTAAATACTTTCCTCAAATCTCTGCATATAATGTAAATGTATAAATGTAATACCTATATATTGTATCTCATTGTCCATTTGATCAGTTCCACTTACCATATAGACACACTTTGTAGTTCTACAATTACAAACTGTAGTCCATTTGTTTTTTTCCATACTTTATCTCCATATTTAGAGAACAGAGTAGAGAGGACAAACAAAATACGTACAGTAACAGATGGACTTGAGTCTGTAAATGTTAAAATACAAAGTGCTTCTCTGTGGTAAGTAGAAACTAATAAAATGGGCCATTGTAGCAGTGTAGAAACAAATAGGTCTACATAATTGGGTGATTGGAAAGTTTGTTAGTGTATCTATGCAAATACAGTATTATTATAAAGCTTATCAATTTACCAAATAAACCACACAATTTTAGGCTACAGGGCTTCTCTATGAAACCTATTTTACTGCATTAATGCAAAATTATGTTTTTAATCACTGAAGATAATTTGGCCTTGTGGGTTCCTCCACACAACAGGAAAGCAATGCTAATTTAATTATGCTGATGCAGTGCTATTACACTGTTAAAAAAAAATGAAGGAATATTACAAAATGAATGTGAAGCAATTAAAAAAGAAACATTTGATTTTATTTCATTAAGCAAGGTCATCAGAAAAGCAAATGAAATGTCAAAGAATGTTGTTTGATTACGCAAATGGGATGCAAACTCGATTATGGTGATTGAGTAGCAAGTGGCATATTCATGGGGTGAACAGAAGTATGTCAAACTTGACATGAAACAGTCACACATTGACTGTTCAGTAGGGTGTATGGTCACCAGTGACTGCCAAAACACACTGAGAGTGATGGGGCATGAACAGGATCAGATTGTCCAGCAGTTCTTTTGGGATCCTCGTCACATCCATTTTGTAATATCCCACTCATTTTTGTGAGAAGTGCATTTCAGTCATTTTAACTAACAAGATTTTGTTGAAGAAGGAGAGGACAAGAGTCCATTCCTGTTTCTTGTTGAGTAGGTACACCAAGCATTACAAAATATATACAGCTTTGTCTCTGAGCAATGGCTGGTCATTAGCTTAGTGTCTAAAGGATGAGATTAAAGATAATGTTAATATGTACAGATGAGTCTGATCCTCTGGGAACGTTCTGCATGAAAGCCCTAAGGTCAGCATTCATTTGTTCATGTTCATATCTGCTTAATCCAATTCAGGGTCGTCGTGAGCCGGAACCTAACTGGCAGCACAGGGCAGGAAAGCACGTGCCATCCTTAGACACTGCTAAACACTATCACCCTTTCATGCTGTACCAACTGAAATATTGTTGACCGAATATGGCCCCATGTGTCAGTGGCATTTCTTTTTTAAACTGCTTATTGTAGCCGGCTTCATTGCAGACATTTTTCAGGAATAGTTTGTTAAACATGAACAAACAGTTTAAGGTGTTTATCTGGCCTCTAAATTCCCCAAATCTAAATCCGAAAGGGCATTTGTTGGATGGGCTAAAACTTTACGTTTGCGTTCTTACACCAGAGGCTCTCTACTTTCTCACAATTAGTTTTGCCTAGTGCTTATCATTACAGCATGTCTTAAACATCCTTTATCTCATTATTAACCCTTACATAAAGCAAATGTGAAGAATGCTGTTTCATCATTGTTTCAGTTGTTATATTCTATTGCAGATAAGTGGTTTCAGAAACATATTTTAAGATTAAAATATCCCATAATCTACACTTTTACACATTGTATTATTCAATATCATTAACAATAAAAAAAAAAAATTGTTGGCCTATGTAGTCACAATTAGTTTTTTGTGCCATGATATGTTTGACTTTACAATGGTCAAATTCACTCTGATCAGCCCAGACTAGGCCTGCCCTGCCCTGCCCAGGCTGTATGTGGCACAGCGCTGGCCCTTATTATGGCTGTTTTTAACACTAGAATGTTTAGGATCACAAAACTGCTTAGAATAGCCATAGCAGCACCAATGTGCACCTTTCTAGGGCTGTTCCCTGCCTTCACCACCAGTGCCACCAGCATTCGCCTGCTCTCCCCCAACCCTGTGCGTGATCAAGCAGATAAGAAAGTAAATGATTAAACAACAAAAGTACACTGCATTAGCTCTATAATTTTTCTATATTTTCTAGGGGTAAAACAACAAAAATCAATGAGAGTCGCAGCTGAAACGATGTTAAGTCAACATTTCTGAATGTTCCATTACTGACACCGTATTTTACCATAATTGAGGCAGATTAACTTGTTTGGTGCAGCAAGCATCAAACTTTGGTTCCAACATGGAAAATGCACACACAATATATGAAACTCTGATACTGTCTATGCTTCATGAAACATTTCATTTTAGAAGGATGCAGGTTAATGTTGCTGTAGATTATGGAGATATCTGTACAATACCTGGAGACAAGGCCATCTTCAAAGAGATACAAATTCACGTCTCAATTTTGAACAGGAAATCCTGCAGATTGATACACGATTTATCACAATTGCTTCCCTGTCAGTTTTAGGAAGATGCACCGTCATATGTCTCCCACCTGAGAGGTAAATCCAGGGTGTTCACACCGTTTATTACAATTGCAGTCTGCACAGGTCCATTTTGTTTGCACATATTCAGGTATTTTGTTTTCTCTCACATTGACCATTACCCTGAAGGACAGCTTGCCTCTCTCTGTATGTGGTTTGATATCTGATGTGCAGTAGCTGATAGCCTTGGTGATTGGAAGGGAAATACAGAGCACAGTGATGGAGGGGGATCTGTCAGGCACTGAGTGACGGCTCACTACTCTGAGCCAGGCGGTCAGTGTTGGCTCCCTTACTGTGCTGGAATTGTTTCCATGTTAGAAGGAAGAACAGATTTTAGCTCTCCTAACCACCTTATTTCTTTACTGTGTCTGGCTATTTCTTAGTTTTTCAGCTGCTACAGGTGGATGAGGTGCTACATGCTGACAGGAGTTGATGAAGGGAGAAAAAGTCACTTTTGTTTTTAACCAACTATGAGAGGGAATGGAGAAAATCAGTGAAGGATAGGACTGTGGAGAAGCACTAATGACAGACTTGTTTACTTTTTTACCCCTTTTGAGATCTTCCAAGCTGTGGCAGTTCCTGTGTAGCGTGGACAGGGCAGCTAAGAACAGGCAGCTGAGGCTACAACTTACATGGGCTCCCAAAAATTGGAAAATTTTGTTTTTTTTGGGTCTATTGCCTATCATCTGAAGTTTGTGTTGTAATTATATGGGGTATATTTTCTTTGGTCCCTTAACATAAGTTCAGCATCATTTAAATGCCACAGTCTATCCGAGTATTGTTGCTGACCATGTCCATCCCTTTTTGACCGCACCTTCTGTTGGTTATTTCCAGCTGGATAATGCAGCTTTTTAAAAAGCGTAAATTATCTCAAACTAGTTGCACATAACAATGAGTTAATTCTACTCAAATCCTCCACAATCACCAGACCTCAATCCCATAGAAGCACCTTTGGGATGTGGTGGAACGGGAGATCGCCTCCTGGATGTGAATGAGGAACTGAGAAATCTGCAGGAACTGCTTGAGGCTATCATGCCAATATGGAGAATCTCAGAGAAATGTTTCCAGCACCTTGTTGAATGTATGCAATGAAGATTTAATGCGGTCTGAAGGCTAAAGGGGGTCCCACCTGACACTAGCAAGGTGTACCTAATAAAGTGAGCAGTGAGTATATATGTTCCGATACTGTGCAAAAGTCTGAGATGACACACTTACCACTGTAGCCCAGTTTTTTCACTGTAACCTGTCGATGTTTTTTCTTATTTTCTATAGTACGTTAATACTAAAAACAGTTCTAAACTGTATACACACACACACACACACACACACACTGCTCACAAAAAGATATATCTCAAGAGATATTTTAAGAGATATTTAATTATGGGATATTTCATTTTGGTGTATCCCATAAATTTAAATATATATAAATATATAAATAGCTATATATATATAAATATAAATACAGCCATGTGTGGAAAATGAGAACTCCATTTTGACATGCTTATAATCTTATATTATCTGTTTTGGGATTAATAAAGTGTGAAGGTTTATTGTTTATTTATTACTTTCACCAGTTTATTGACGAAGTGACATTTTGTGCCGGGGATAAGACAGATGGGATAATGGGGAGTTTGTGACGGAGGCGCTTGAAGAAACACTTTGAAATGCATTCGCTCCACTGTATTATTAAAGACTCCAATGCTGTGGAGGCCATGCTGTGCAGCCTCGGCCTACGTCTGTATGTATTTTGGTCTGTGTTGCTTTCATTTATGTATGTATCCTGCTCCTGATATGCATTCTTTGATGAATGTGGTCGAGAATCAAATGAGAGATGTGAGATGTGGGTATAAAACCTTTATCTCAAATTAGCTGTGTGGCAGGTTCTAAAAATATAAGTTAACGTTTACATTAGTAAAATGTCTTGATTTAGTTATATACAGAAAGCATTCTTTGCAGCACTCGCTTTCTCATGTAAATGCATTTTATAATTGATGCCTCAAAAGCGGAAAGTTGCTGCAAAGCGTGGATGATTACAGATTCATTTAAATGTAAGTGCATTCAGGCAAATGGCTTAGGCTGGTTTGATGGGGTTTTTCTGCCTCCCAAACAGCAGGTTAAAACAGTCAGCAGCAGGTTTGTGGAATCGGTTGCCTTGTCTCTGTTTTTCTGGGTTTTAAATGTTTTAATGTATTTTGGGGTTTGAAGTTCTGCATACATTTTAATATCTTTATCTATATCAGGATTAGAATCAGCACCTCCATGGTTCTTAGTCGGAAAAGGGTGGAAAGTCCTCTCTCCTCAATGGAGGAGTTTAAGTATCTCGGGGTCTTGTTTACGAGGGATGGTAAGATGGAGCGGGAGATTGACAGGCGGATCGGCGTGGGGTCAGCAGTGATGCGGACTCTATAACGGTCTGTTGTGGTAAAGAAAGTGCTAAGCCATAAGGCAAGGCTCTTGATTTACCGGTCGATCTGTCCCTACCATCACCTATGGTCATGAGCTTTGGGTAATGACTGAAAAAACAAGATTATGAATACAAGCGGCCGAAATGGGTTTCCTCTGCAAAGTGTCCGGACGCTCCCTTAGAAATAGGGTGAGAAGCTCGGGCATCCGGGAGAGAGCCTTAACAACTTGTAACTGGTGGTAATGTGAGGCGTCACTGTGTAAGTAATTCCTTCTTTTACTTATGCAATGAGCAAATCAGCATCAGTTGTGGTTTCAGTGACACACAAAATTATATCTGTACACAAGCTTATCTCAAGACTAGCCATATATACTGCTCACTGCTAATTATGGCAAATTTCATTTTGCAGTATATTTACATTCAAGTCAATGCCAGTTTAAAGTAATTGTTTAACCTAACACGCATGTCTTTGGACTGTGGGAGGAAACCAGATTACCTGGAGTAAACCCCCGCAGACACAGGAAGGACATGCAGACTCCCACAAAGACCTAGTACTTTTTTGGTGTGCGACGACAGTGATACATAACGAGCAGCCAAAGAACATACACACACGTCTGTGGTTATTTATTTACTTATTTTTTTGGCTTCTTTAACGTCGCTATCGGCATCAGTGGCCATGTAAGCGACACACACAAGGTTACATACACACACAAGTTCATCTGAACACCAGTCACATGTATATACACAAGTCAATGCCAATTTGGAGTAATCAATTAACCTAGCACGCATGTCTTTGGACTGTGGGAGGAAACCGGAGTACCGGGAGTAAACCCACGCAGACACAGGGAGGATATGCAAACTCCACACAGAAAGGACCCAAGCCGCTCCACCCTGGGATTAAACCCGGGACCTTCTTATTGTGAGGCAAGCGGTGCTACCCACCAAGCCACCGTGCTGCCCCGTCTTTACGTAATGATGTAATGGATTTACAGTTCACAGAGTATGGAGTTACGTCCATTACGTGACTCATGGGCAGAGCAACAGATATGGCAGAAAGTAGGTTGTGTTAAAGTGGAGATTGTCCCAAAAAGGGGAGTGACTTCGGTAGTGTGGAGGGGGTTTTGGTACAAAATATCAGATGTACAACAAACTACAGTGATAGGTAAACTCTGCAAAAGGTCTGTAACAACAAATCCAATCTGTTTCACCACCTCGAGGAGAAGCATGTATCTGAGTACAAGGAAAAGTCAAAAATGCCATGAGGTAAGGCGTTTTAAAATAAAGAATATTTTGTTGCAATTGTATGTTGTTGAAATATATCGCCAAATATATCATTATCGCAAAAGTACCCTAAAATAGCTGGATATTATTTTAGGGCCATAATCGCCCACCCCTAACTTTTCTACAAATTGACCCAGTTTCAGAGTTCCAGAACTCAGAAGATTTTTTGCTTTGATCAGGCAGGTTTTTGTTAACAGCTTCTAGTGCACATTTTTAGTCATGATGCCACTGCAATATTTATATAGCAGATATTCTGATCCATAGCAACTAAGATAGTGAAAAAGTCACAAAGGGTGTGCAGGGTGGTAGTCAAGATGTCCAGGTACTGGACTATGGACCAGAATGTCCAGATTTCAAATCCCAGCTCTGCCAAGGTGCCACTGTTGGGTCCTTGAGCAAGACTTTAACTTCTACAATAGCTTTGATTTTTTCAACAAGGAAAGAATCAGACAAAGAAAGTGAACAGGTAGGGGAGTATTTATAAAAACAGCCTTCCTCCTGCTGGGGAACGAGAAAAGGGTCAGAGGACAGTCATTTGGGGATGGCGTGTCTCCCCAGCACATGTCATAATGACAAAAAGGGCTGATATTCTACATTCAACATTCGAAGGCTTGTTAAAATTTGAAGGGTGTTTGCTAAATGCTAAGAAATGTATATTTAATACAATGATAATACAGTAATAGCTTTAGCAAATGCAACGATAATACAGTGATGATAATGTCTGTATTATGTAAGTGGTGGCCTAGTGGTTAAGGTACTGGACTGGTACTGGACTGGACCAGGAGGTCCGGAATTCAAATCCCACCTGTGCCACATATGGGTTCCTGAGCAAAGCCCTTAACCCAAAAATTGCTTGGATTGTAAGACTGTATTAATTAAATTGTATGTCGCTCTGAATAAGGGTGTCTCATAAACGTAAATAATATTGTGTTTGAGTTAATACAGTGGTTATTGTTGATAGACGTTTGGATTAAGGTCAGCCAGTTTTGTCTGTTATCTGCCAGGCCCACCGTCTGGTACCAACTCCTTATCCTTGGTTAATATTAGACATTGGTTTGCATACATATAATAAAAAAACTGTCTCATACTTCATTTCTTCAGAGTGTCATGTGATATCATAGCTTATAAAATGTCCTAATAGCAAATGTGTGATGGCACAGTTCTGGACCGCGCTTACGTTTTACCTCATCCCACCATAACAGCCATGAAATAACGCCAATGGCTTTAACTGAATCTCTTCAACTGCAAGTACACTGCCACAGCCGCACCGGCAGTCAGAACGGCGGGCCACATTAGGCCCACATTCCCTCTGGTAGATTACATGTGGCCCAGAGTAAATGCCATGATTGTGGCTGGCAACAGTAGGGCAAAATGTGGTTATCAATACACTTGCCATTGCCATAACTGAGCCATCAGTGTCTAAAACGAGCCATATTTGGTTCATCTGCTATCTGGGCGCCAGCTCTTTAAATGCTAAGCAGTCAGTAAGCTCTCATATCTCCCTCAGCAACACTGTGAAAATGCCAGAAACGACTTACAGCACTTACAGGTCAGCACAGTATTCATTTGATTTCGAAGAGCAGACGAGATGAATTTCATGCCTTCTGTATGCTATGCGTATATAATATAGACATCAGCAGCGGGAAAGTGTGCTGTTAAATGGCGTTCTGAATCAGACAAACACGAGCAAAACAGTCAGGAACATCATCTCTGGCATCGCTTTGTTGTTGTTATTGTTTTTTTGTGTCAGGCAGTGACGCACCATCACTCCTACACAGGTGTGAAATGAGGCACTACAGAGATTTTTAGGCACCAAGTTTAATGGGTCACTTATTTATAGAATTCAAATTAATTTATTCAACTCTAATTTATTTCTTAGCTAATATATAGTTGTATAGTGTATCGCAGTATTATGCCACTAGTTTAATGGCCACCCTACTAATTACACAGCTTTGTCCATTATAGTGGTCATTTATTTATAGTGCTCACAATAGAGATGTTTATTAATCACAAAATACAAGTCCAAGTCAAGTCACGAGACTTTAGGCTAGAGTCCAAGTCAAGTCACGAGACTTTAGGCTAGAGTCCAAGTCAAGCCACAAATCTTTAGGCTAGAGTCCAAGTCAAGCCACGAGACTTTAGGCTAGAGTCCAAGTCAAGCCACAAATCTTTAGGCTAGAGTCCAAGTCAAGCCACGAGACTTTAG